>OZ023324.1:26511703-26689920 GCA_964007375.1 Ophion obscuratus | reverse complement strand
TGAATAACCAAAGCTTATGAGACTGGAATGAAAATGCGGTCATTCGGTCAAGCGTGAAACAATTCAAATAGTAAATTCCAGTGTAACACAAAGCACAGTTATCTCGATTGATTGAATTTTATGTTGCTCCGGGCGTTGGACCTCTCTCAACCCCAACCCCCACCGCACTTTTTGGTTCAAAGGGCAGATACCTTTAGGCGAGAAAAAATGATTTATTTTCATGATTTTTTTGAACGGCAAGATTTCTTTACCATTTATGAGACTTAGGGTACGTTCTATTACTACTTTTGGCTCTTAAATGGTATTTTTTTCACTGATCTTTAAAAATGGCGGAGTTATGACACGGTCTTCTGAATGGGTTGCGACGGATGCTGTCGTTCGCGATATCAAAGTTTTCGCCGAAAATAGATCGTCAGAATGTATATAAAAATATATATGTTGGATAGGCGGTTACGTATATTCGAACTATATTGAAAATATACTTACAATGTACTCAAATTACCCTCAAAATATACTACACATGTATTTTAACTGTATTCGACTTATAATTGAAATATACTTTAAATGTATTGAAACTACATCTAAAATATACACGATATATGTTCATACTCCGTTTAAAGTATACTTGAAATATGTTCATACTACATTTCAAATATTATTGAAATATATTCAACGTGTATTTAAGATATATTTGAAATATATTTAAACTATACTTGAAATATTCTTAAAAATTTTGTTACGACGTTATTTACATCATTGCACCCTTTTACGATATTTTTTTCTTGTCCTTAATTACGATTATGGTGTTTGCGGTTCAAATATATTAATGGTTCAAATTTAAATTATATCAGACGCTTACACGCCGTAAGGTGGTTTCGAACCCGGGACCTCTGAGTGATGAGCTGGGACGTTACCCACTGAGCTAGTTCTACTTGTTAAATTAACTTTCGTATCGTCTGCATATCGTACAATACACAGAGTTTGTTTATTGAGAAATGTGTGGATTAACAAGAGTAACTAACATTATCGGATCAATTACTTAATTGCGTTCGCACAGAGAGCGATAATCGAATAGAATTACGAGATTACATAACCTTCAATTTTTTTGTCCGATCATTTATTCCGGCTAGTGCGCCCAGGTCTTCGCGAGATACCGACTTGAAGATGTTTTTCATTTGCAACGTCATCTGTTACTCAAGTTGCTTAACCAACCATATTTAAAATATATAAAACATACATTCAGTTTGTATGTTTGATATATTTAAGATGTATCTTAAATGGATTTATATTTATATATCGTATAGGTTTTTAATCATATCCAAAATTATACTTGACGTATCCAACTTTTCGTACAAAATGTATTTAATATATGTTTTATGTATTAGGTGTACAAATAAGTTTTAGGACACTTCGATTTTGTATCATAACAGCTATTCTAAATTAATTCAAAGGTCCCGCTCACTTATCATAGATGGCGCTTGATATGATGTAGTATCGAAACGTAAAGGAGTCATAAACATAACCTATAAATTCTGTAAATTAAACATGCAGACCGATAAGCTATTTATTAGACACTGCATTCGCTATGAATTCCATCAAGGAAAAAGTGTTAGGAGAGCGTGTGAATCGATATGTTCTGTTCTTGGAGACAACATTGTATCTAACAGTACATGTGAGTATTGGTATAAGCGATTCAAAGAAGGTGATTTCGACGTTAGTGACCGTGAACGCACGGGGCCTCCTGTAAAGGTGGACGATCAGGAACTGCAAGCGTTGCTGGATGAAAACTCTTGTCAGACGGAGAAACAACTTTCGGAACAGCTTGGAGTAACTCAACAAACTGTTTCTCATCGTTTAAAAGCAATGGGTAAGATTCGAAAAGGAACAAAGTGGGTACCACACTTTCTGACTCAAGAAAATAAAAACAGCCGTCTTAACATTTGTGTGAGTCTTTACAATAAGCAACATAGAAAGTCTTTCTTGTGGAAAATTGTGCCGGCGATGAAAAGTGGATTTATTTTGATAATCCGAAACGCAAATATCATTGGGTTGACCCCGGCGAGCCGACAACATCCACGCCAAAGCGCAATGTTCATTGTAACAAAGTCATGCTGTGCATATGGTGGGATATGAAAAGCGTACTGTATTATGAACTTCTTAAACCTGGTCAAACAGTTACTACCGATCGCTATTGTCATCAATTGATGCAAGTGAATCAAGAAATTGAGAAGAAACGTCCATTTTCTGGTAAAGGAAAACGTCCAGTGAAACTGCTCCATGACAACGCGCGGCCTCATGTGGGTAAACCGGTCAAGGATACGTTACTAGCGCTTGGATGGGAAGCTGTACCGCACCCGGCGTATTCACCAGACTTAGCCCCATCCGATTATAATTTATTCCGGAAAATGCAGAACGATTTGTCTGACGTGCGATTCAAAACATTTGAAGAAGTGGAAAAATGGGTCGCTAAATTTCTCACCTCGCAAGACGAAAGTTTCTTTGCGAAAGGCATCCGCGAGTTACCTGAGAGATGGCTGAAGGTCATTCAGTGCGATGGAGATTACTTCGATGAATAACTGTGTTTTACTTCTTTTTTAATAAATCTTGAATTTTTTGAAAACTGTCCTAAAACTTATTTGTACACCTAATATCTTTCGATATATTTTTTATATATTTTATTTCCATGTGCAAATTTGCATTAAAGATCATTGTTACGCTAAAAACCCCAGCACAGTAGAATAACTGATCGCAGGCATCCAGGAAGTGGTTCGCGGCATTACGAACGATATGTTGGACACAGTTTTTTCACAGTTTTCAGAAGAGAATTAATTTTTGTGCACAATCTAACGGTTCGCACTTCGAAAATATCTATCATTAATCACTCTACTTTTTCGTTATTTTTATAAGTTGTAATAAATTGACATAAAAAATATTCGACTGGGTTTTATTTATTTGCGTTTAAAACTACAGAGTTTCCTCTATTTAAAGCAATTTGGCGTTGCTGATTCTGTGTACGTGTTTTAAAATGACAGTCGATTAGTTTCAGCAACTTCCTATTGGAAACCCTGTATATGTTCTAACAGCTTCATATTCATACTAAATAGATGTGTAATTAATTTTATGACTGAATCACTTTGTCATAGGAAAAAAAAAATTTATTAAATTCGCACATGATTTTATACCCGTTACTGTGGCCTAAGGCCTTAAACGATAAGGTTAGAAAGGTTTTGAAGTTTCGAAGACTGCCATACTTCCGCTATTTTTAAAGATCAGTAAAAAAATAACACGTTACAGCCAAAAGTAGTAATGAAACATCCCCTGAGTCTCAAAAATGGTAAAGAAATCTTTCCTTTAAAGGCGAGGTAAAGTTAATTCGGCGAAAAAAAGGCATGTTTTTAAGATTTTTTTTTTGGCGTAACGAATAGTGTTCGTTTATTGAAAAATTTACATATAATAAAGTAACATTTGAACAACATTCTCCTAAATTTGCATTGCAAAATATTCAAAATTGAGCGAGTGAAAATTAAACCCCGGAGGCGCCTCGAAAAAAAGTTGGTTTGCGATGTGCACCATGACTCGCAACAGAATCAACTGAAACAAAAAAATCAAAATGCATTTGTTAAAGGAGATGTTTCTCGAGGTAATGACGGGAGGATTTTTTTTTCGATTTTTCGATTTTTCGTAGCACTTGGGAGCCAAAAACCCGATTTTCGCTAAAAAAATCGGCTAATTTGTTGTTGAAAAATTAGTAATTATTAAAAAAAAACAAAAAAGCTCTCGACAATACCTGGTGAATTATGTGAAAAAGTACTATGCAAAATTTCAAAGCGATTGGTCCAGTAGATTTTGAGTTATCGTGCACACGGACTTCAAATATGACAAGTCTCAGAAAAACGGTTTGAAAAACGCAGAAGAGTTTGGTCGCTTAGCGCTCATTGCACATAAGTTTGACAACACTTCTCGATTGCATAAAAATCTGAAAAAATTCATGCATATTAAAGGTACTCAAAAGATTAATTTTGCATAATAATAATTCCAAAATGTAATTAACAAAATGATGAAAAAAAAAAAATTAGTCAACAAATTTCCCCGCAACCCAATTTTTTTTCGTGATTCGTTCATTTTTCTGAATACGTATGAATTTTTTCAGATTTTTCAATTATCTTTGAATTTTTAGAAATTCAAAATAAAATTCGATAATTTTCTTATACTCACTCAAAGTCGTCGGTGCCAGGTCCGTAGAGCAACAGGCTTCCATCAAGATGATCGAGAGCATCTTTTTGCGTTTGTCTACGCAAAACTGATCAACGTTCAACTGATGTACAGACTAATGTGTATACTAATATACACCATGCCTCGAATATACATAACGGGACCGGAACAGGCCCGTTTATCAAGAAATTTATTCGGGGTCGAAAAATACAATAGCGCGCCGCGCAGCTGCCGCCCAGGTATAAAACCCGGCATGGAGCAATAGACGCTCAAATACTCATAACTTCGTCAATTTTACTCCGATCGACTTGAAATTTTAACACAATATTCTTGATATATTATGCATTCATTTAAAAATTTAAAAAAAAAATGAAAAAAAAATTTAAATACTTTACCCCGTCCTTAAAAAAAGAGAATTCCTCGCCTCGAGGTATCACCCCCCTAAAAGAAGGGAACGATAAATCAAGGGCTAATGTCTTTTCTTTTAATACACAATGTTCCAAACACACGAACGAGTTGAACTTTTTAAAATAATTCTTTCCAGTATACGAAATAAAATGAATTAAAAAAAAAAACAATCTTGCTTCGATTCACGCGAGCGGCAATCGAGAGATAGAGAGCGAGAGAGAGCGAGAGAGAGAAAATCTCCGCAATAATTCGATAAACGATGCGTGGGGGCGAAAAAAAAAAATATTGGAAAAAAGTGCATGCAAGAAAAAGGGTATAAATTCCCGCGGCAATAAAAAAAACACACACACACAAAAAGGTTACCAGCAATAGTCCGGAAATATATATGCGTATGCGTCCACGTAATATTGGATGCAAAACGTACAATGGTCGAGAAACAATATTGATATCGCGCATGCGCGAACACCAGCGGCTGTTCCAATGTCCGGTATGCGAATAATTTCAACGACACACGTGCTAGTCGCAAAAGCTCCCGCCTATTATAAATATCTACGGGATCAGTTGGCCCCCTGAATATTCGAGAATGGCAGTCCACGCGGGGATTCCGGAAGTTATCGATTAGCAGCGTTGCACCGGAATTCTCGGGGGTTGCGCGAAAACGTGCACGGAGAGGGAAAACACGAATGAGAAAATAATGCACGAGAGTCAAAGGGACGAGCGTTTTGTCAAAAGTTGGAACAGACTTAAGGGCGGGGTAAAGGATTTAATTTTTTTTTTCATTTTTTTTTAAATTTTTTAAATGAATGCATAATATATCAAGAATATTGTGTTAAAATTTTAAGTCGATCGGAGTAAAATTGACGAAGTTATGAGTATTTGAGCGTCTATTGCTCCATGCCGTTCTCTTCTCTTCTGCGTTTTTCAAACCGTTTTTCTGAGACTTGTCATATTTGAAGTCCGTGTGCACGATAACTCAAAATCTACTGACCAATCGCTTTGAAATTTTGCACAGTACTTCTTCACATAATTCACCAGGTTTTGTCGAGAGCTTTTTTGTTTTTTTTAATAATTACTAATTTTTCAACAACAAATTAGCCGATTTTTTTAGCGAAAATCGGGTTTTTGGCTCCCAAGTGCTACGAAAAATCGAAAAATCGAAAAAAAAAAAAATCCTCCCGTCATTACCCCGAGAAACATCTCCTTTAACAAATGCATTTTGATTGTTTGTTTCAAATGATTCTGTTGCGAGTTATGGTGCACACCGCAAACCAACTTTTTTTCGAGGCGCCTCCGGGGTTTAATTTTCACTCGCTCAATTTTGAATATTTTGCAATGCAAATTTAGGAGAATGTTGTTCAAATGTTACTTTATTATATGTAAATTTTTCAATAAACGAACACTATTAGTTGCGCCAAAAAAAAATCTTAAAAACATGCCTTTTTTCGCCGAATTAACTTTACCCCGCCGTTAAATAAGCCTGCAAAATTTCAAGAAGATCGGTTCATTAGTGTTCGAGTAATCTTGGTCACCGACTTCAGAAATGCCATTTTGAGAAAAAAAACGCGTTTAAGGGGTAAGGCCACTGTAACGGCCCAAAAAAAAGGTTTTTTCACTAATTTTTTGCTCCCGAAATTGAAGGTATTTGAAAAAAAACTTTTAATGGTGTTATCGGGCATACATTAAACTTTATTATAAAATTTTTTTACAGTAAAAAAAAAACAAAATGGCGGTTCCACAGCTATCTTCCCGGGACATGTTTTGCTTCCAGGGCTCCGCGGCACGCAGCACCACTGGTGCACTTTTGAATCTAGAACAAAAAAAAAACCATTAATCTAGAGGGCTATAGCTAGAGAATGTCGATCGGATTTTAAAAAGTATCAATTTTTGTGGATTTGGCGTGCGTTTGAAAAAAAAAATTGATTTTTGACGAAAAAAACGGCAAGTTTTTTGTTAATAAAAAATCAATAAATAAAGTTCTTGAAAATTCCGATCGACATTCTCAAGATAATGTAAATGTTCACATCTGGTTAAAATTTCAAGTAAAAAAAATGAAAATTGTTCGAGTTATGCTGCGTGCCATTTTGAAAAACCATGTTTCGAGAAAAACGCGTTTAAAGTTTGTTTGGGTTTTGACACGCTTGGCGGCGACCTTCATTTCCTAAGGACAACAAATTTTTTTTCGCACAGGACCTTTTTTTTCTTATTCTAGAGGGTTTAAACTATTTTTTAAGCCAATAAAAAAAAATCGATTTTTCAAAAAATTTACAGTGGCCTTACCCCTTAAAGTTTCAATTTCCGGTCGTTTACACAACGGATTCTTCTCTTTCAACGCTCATATCTCCGTCAATTTTGTTCGGATCGACTTGAAATTTTCAGGACATATTCTCAGATACTTATACTTCAAAAAAATGCAATAAAAAAAAACGATTTTTTTCAAAATCGCAAGTGGGGGTAACCCCTTAAGCAGCGTTGGAGGCTGCCAATAGTTGGAGCGGTGACCGCCTGCCCGTGCACTGGTTTGCGCGTCAACCCCTGAGTGGGAGGCAGTTTTTCTGAGTTTCTGATGGTGGTAATAGAACGGAAACTCAGCCTAATATAGCCGCCTGTATCGGCCCAGGTTTTCCGCAGTTTCCCTGGGCCCTCGTGCAAATGCGATACAGTAGTGCATTAGGAAAGAGTGGATGCGGTCAACACTCTGGGGGGGGGGGGGGGGCTCTGGAAGGAATGTAGAGGGAACTGTGGAAGGATTGTGAATGATGGAAGGAATAATGGAGGGGATGGTAAAAGGGGAAGGACACCGTGCCTCTGAGGAATACGTATATAAAGAAAAAAAAATACATACGTGCAGTGATTTCACTGCATTTAAATTTTATTATTCAAGTATTCCAATATTAATTATGGGATAAAGCTGCGAAAAAATCATATACACAAGTATCACGAAAGCATCATACAGTACATGAATTGAGTGGTCTTAATGTATTAATTTTTACATAAAAACCTATTGCAATTATCAATTTCTGAAATAAACTTAATACTTAGGATCAGTCATTTTAATATACACCCGTATATTGATATTAGCAAATGGTTCTTGAATTTAATATACACTCGTATTTTGATATCAGCAAATGCTTCTTGATTTCAATATACTTGGA
The DNA here is from genome assembly GCA_964007375.1 of Ophion obscuratus. NCBI lineage: Eukaryota > Metazoa > Arthropoda > Insecta > Hymenoptera > Ichneumonidae > Ophion > Ophion obscuratus. The sequence goes on along the minus strand of OZ023324.1, from coordinate 26,682,148 downwards.
TGTGATTATTTCTTTACACGTGCATTATTTTTCAAACGCACGAGTATATTAATATTACGGAACTACACTTTCATTTTTAAAATAATTAAATAAAATAAAATAATAATAAAATAATTAATAAAATTAAATAAAATTTAAATGTTTTGAAATTTCAAAATCGTATCTCAAATTTCATAAGCGGTATCCGCATAAAAACTTCCTACACTTGTATATTAATTTTTATACAGAAATTTTTTACAGTGTATTTCCTGTACAATGATGTAGGATTTTCGAAAAATATCAAAATCTAACAAAATGGCGAAGTTGTGAAAAAAAAGTCTGTTTTCTTGCCTATAAAAAGATCGTTCTTTTCAATGCCAAATCATCAATTTTCATCCAATCAAATATATCCTACGTCATTGTAGAGTAAACATATTCAAGAGTGCTCAATTCAAATTTCAAGTCAATCGGATAATTGCTCTTTGAGTTACAATGGCAGCAAATTTCAAAAATCTCATTTCGAGAAAAACTCGTTTAAAGATTTAACTATCGTTTTTTCCAAGATAAAACGATATTGATATAATCGTTTAAACTGATGTTCAAATGTTACTTTATTATATGTAAATGATATAAACGATAATAATATTCTTTAAAGTATAAACTGTCGAAAAAGGCCCAAAAAAATCGATTTTTTTAAAGTGTCACACTGGTATAGCCCCTTAATGCACGAGGAGGGTATCTCGGAGGGGGTTTCCCTGTACGAAAGGATGGGTGTGTGTACTGTGTCATCGGTGTGTCGACGGAAATTGGTATTCGGTGCGCGGGACGAGACGCTTCGACAGCGAGGAGTGGTCAGGGGAAATTGATAAATCGACGATCATCGAATACGATGCTCGCTCAACTGGCATGAATGAAACCTAAACAAGAAATATATATTGTCTCTCTCTCTCTCTCTCTCTCTCTCTCTCTCTCTCTCTCTCTCTCTCTCTCTTTTTTAGTTACTGCGTTGCTTTTGCCTTTTGCTTTTGCTTTTGCGTTTGCCTTGCTTTGTATTTTTTCGACTTATACTTTCTAATTTTGGCCCCACGGTGCGGTTTAGCCACTTACACTATCTCTATTATTGTATACTATTATACTACTAATACTATTACTATTCTATTTTTTGTACTATCTTGCATAATCATTTTGGACTATTTTGTATGATTTTTGGGTTATCGTGTATTTGGCCTTATTTTATTTTATTTTATCTTATCTTATTTATTTTGTGTCCTGCATTGGCGCATTATTATTATTTTTTTATTAATTTTATTATTTCATTATTATTATTATTTTGTATTATTTTTTGCGTCACTATATTCTTTACTATTGTATTTTGGCGTATGTGGTATTTGCTAAATTAGGTATTAGCGCGGTATTATTATTATTATCATTATTTTGTATTATTTTGCGTTACTCTATTAATTACTATTATTTTTGGCGTATGTGGTATTTGCGAAATATGGTATTGGCGCATTATTATTATTATTATTACTAATATTATCACTATTATTACTGTTATTATTATTTGTTATTATATTGTGTTTCTCTATTCTCTATTATTTACTCTAGTATTATTTAGTCTTTATCGACATTCTTTATTTCTTTAATTTTATTTTGTATAATTTTGTATAATTTCTTATTATCTTCTTCTATCGGTTTTGTTGATAAAATTTATACCACATTTAATTATATCGCTCCTTAATTTGCCCGAAAGTTTACTGGGGCATAATAAATTCTATTAATCAATCAATCTCTCTCTCTCTCTCTCTCTCTCTCTCTCTCTCTCTCTCTCTCTCTCTCTCTCTCTCTCTCTCTCTCTCTCTCTCTCTCTCTCTCTCTCTCTCTCCCTCTCTCTCTCTCTCCCCCTCCCCCTCTCGCCCCCCTCTCTCTCTCTCTCTCTGATAAAGCTCGATTACTTCTCGTGACTCGTCGACATATTTCAACGAGAACGAAAAAAAAATAACAATCATGAATATTTATATGAAAATGAGCATTTTCTTTTGCATCTTACAAAGAAAATTGACATATTCAAAGTTAAATTATTATCAAATATTTTTCGATAATGTAATCAATTTTTAAAAGTTGCGAATTTATTTGTTCATTTGAATATATTTAGTGTTCGATTGTTATCAAATATTTGTTGATATTGATATCAGTTGGAAAAAGAAGTGAATTTAATTTTTCATTTTAAAATAACTGGTGGAAAATTGTTATAAAATATTTTTTAATATTATTATCGATGTGAAAAGACGTGAATATAATTTTTCATTTTCATATATTTAGTGTCCAATTGTTATAAAGTATTTTTCAATATTACCATCGATTTGAAGAAAAGTGAATTTAATTTTTCATATCGATATATTGATCATTTTATTATACTCGAAGTCAAATTGATATCAAAGATTTTTCGATATTCTTATCAATTTGAAAAAAATGTTAATTCATCTTTTAACTTCGGTATGCTTAATTTCCGATCTTTATAAAATATTTTTCAATATTATCATCGACTATTATTTATCACCCAATCAATGATTATCGCTGAGTATTGGCAAATATTTTTTTCATGCTCAGGCGGTATTTTTCGAACTTCGTGGATACTTGCTCTTTTTTTCGCTGCTAAATTTTATTCGTTACTCCGACACGCTCTTGACAGAGTGACGCTTGCTCCGGGATATATATTTCGCGAAGCAGCTGCGTGGGAACATTATTTTCCACTCGGTGTTGACGTCCACCAATTGCGGTAACGAAGTGTCCAATTTCCAGGGGGTGCAAAATTTCAACCAAGGCATTCGTTCACTGAAGACAATATTTGTCACGCACGTGCGCATTTAATTTCTCGCGCATAGGGAGCAAGCAAACACTCATCCCCCGGAGATTGTCCAATTCATTTCCGGCTTTATATTTACGAACTACCATTTTGCGAAAAAAAAATACGAATTTGATAAACAATTTTAAAAAGAAGAAAAAATTGCATTAAGATGCAAATAAATAATCATAAAAATAAAAGTAAATATCATAACAATAATTTGATAATTAAAATAATGAATAATAGTAATAATAATAATAATAATAATAATATAATTGTAATGATGTTATTTTGACTATTATCATTACAATATGTGAATATTAATATTTTTATCATAATAATTATGATTACTCATTGATAATAATTTATGATTATAATTATAATGATGATTTATTGATAAAAATTTATCAATATAATTATAACGATTATAGAATCGATATTTTCATAATAATAATATTAATACGATTAAATGATTTTTTGATCGCAGATAATGGGAAAATGGTACGTCGTCGAAGTGTTGGATCACAAGATTGAGTCGGGGCGACCCACGAGCACCGCCCGAGTGACCGTCGATTCGTGTCCGACAATAAAACTCAAGTCCGACGACAAGGGTCTCCTGAGGCTGCTCTGGGTAGAGGAAGCCGGGGATCTTGAATACGCTTTCCGAGTTCCTGACCCCGTCAAAGCCCCCGGATATTGGCTCTCGAGTTCCCAACAAAACGGTACGAACAGTAATTTAAAAGTATACAATCATTGCTATTATTATTAGTTCGTATAGGGGGGGGGGGGGGGAAATCACTGACTAGCATTATAATAATAGAAATGCTACATTATTATAATAATAGTAAGAATAATTTAATATGTCAGCGGGGACGGTCTGCGGGGTCTCTAACCCATCCCATATAGTCCAGTAAAAGAGACGAAAACCCAGCACTTTTTAGCGTAGAACATGGATTTTTGACTGCAGGCAAATGGTTGCATACTGACAGTAACCCCGATAAAATATTGCCCCTCAACTCGCCCCAACTGTAAGAAACAGGGGTTGGAAACTAAAAAATCGCCTTATCTCGATAATTAATAACCCGATCGAAAAACGTTTTCAACAAAAGCTGCTTAAAATAATAAAATATGTATAAAGTTATCTACACTGAGAAAAAAAACTAATTGAATCAAAAAAAATATATTGGTTGATCCAAATAAATGTGCTAGTGCGGAGTGCCACCGATATATGAGATTGTTAAAATACTATAAAATATTGGAAAATGTGATTGATTTAAATAACATATTATTTTATTTGCAAAAGCTCTTCTGTTCTCTGAATATTATCCTTTAAATGAAATTTAAAGGATAATATCAATAATTTAATAATATTAATAATTTAAAGGATAATATTAATAATAATTTAACATTATCCTTTAAATAAAATTATATTCTATCGAAATCATTCTATATACAATCCGTAGATGTATTGGATGAAACAATCAAGCAGTTGCTACAACATTTTTTATGTCGTCCAAAAATATAATCTTTCGAATTAATTATTTCTTTACTACGTCGAAATGAATATGCCGTGGGACGTAAGTTTTTAAATTTGTTTAAAATCTTAAATAAAAAGTAAGCATTAGAATGATCATCCAGGATAATAGTGGAGAGAATATCAGATGTCCAATGGAATATCCATGGAGAGAATATCAGATATTCAACTGATAAGAACAGATACTACACTTTGATCTTAGCGACATGCCAAGAAGCGATACTCTTTAGAGTTTCTCCGACGTTTAACGCGGTCCTCTAGTTTCTCGGCTGTTTTTTTACGGCTTTTTCAATAATTTTTTACGGGCAAAGCATCGAAATAATCAATCTCATTGTTTTTGCATAATCTTTATTAACATTTAAATAAGCTTTACAAATTTTTTGAAGTCAAAATATACAATAGAATAAAGGCTACAGTGGCCGACAGGAAGACATCAAGTAAAAGAGGTGCTTGACGGTGACCAAGATTGCGGCTGTTCCGCTTATCTGAAATCAAAAAACCAAACGGCATTTTAATCTTCATATTTAAGGCTAGCGATTGAACTAGAGTGAATTCTAAATTACAAAAATTGACTTTTTCATACACTTTTGAAAATTACATTCTATTTTTTACTCATTTTTTCTTAAGTTTTTCGCTCGTACAAAAAAAACTATCGAAGCAATCATGATAATCCTAGTTCAATCGCTGGCTTATAACATATTAAAGATGCTTTATAAATTTGAACAAGATCGGTGCAGTAGTTTCTGAAATATCGTGGTCACCGTTTCGAAAAATGGTGTTTCGAGAAAAACGCGTTTGAAAGTTCGCGCATGTGATTTATACGAAAAATTTCATCTCACCGTCAATCTGCTATGCCTGGACCATACAATAGGCCTTCCTCTTCTTCTTGGAAGTCACGCAGAGCTGCTCCGTCTTCCCTTTTCGCGATTCGGGCCTGTTTTACAACATCACTCGTGCGCCTTTCTGAACGGTCGATCCGAGAGCTATTACGCTGTTGAACATATCCTTTAGCTTGTGGACCGATTTTCACTTCCATGGTTTCCAAGGTCTTCAGGATAGATTTGAATCCTTCGTTGAAGATTATGGCAGCGAGAAACGTGGCGATTTCAACCACTATGGGCCCAGAATGGGGGTGCTTCGGAGCAAAAGTCCAGATTAACGAATTGAGCGACTCGTTATTATTTTGAGTTTCCGCTCCCAGGCATCTGCTTAACAATTCTTCTTTGGATAAATCCTCATAAATTGGCTTTGTAACTTTTTGAACTGCTTCAGAAAGAGGCGGTTTATTGTGTTTGAATTGCTCGGCTTTCGGAGCAGCCCGGCGCGCGCTCCGTATACCTGCTCCGTTCCAGGGCCGTAACTTGTGAACTACTTCGAATATCGAAAAATCCTTTGACACACATTTTCTACACGTGTTGTAGATGTGATTTATGAAGAAAAAAAATCGATTTTTTCGACCCGAGAAACTAGAGGACTGCCTTAAGTAGATTTTCGGATCGCGCTACGCTTACGAGAAACGAGCGCGCGTGCGGCTTCTAGCGGTTACTCCGAGAACTACGGGTTTCCTCACATCTATAATTTCGGTGGCGCTCGGCCATGATTTGGTTGAATTTTTTCAACCAAATGCGCAAGAAACAAATTTTATTTTCCCATAATTGTTTAACCAATTCAGACATTTGCTTAATATTTTTCAATACAAATAAAATATTAATATCTTAACGAATAATGTACTTGGGAATCAATATCGGATATGGTGAAAAAAAATAAAGTAACATATTTACTCAATAGAAATGTTATCCGAATCAAACGAGCGAAATTCAATTTTTCTTGTGTACTCGAATCAACAATATTCATGTCATGGGGAGATTACGATATCTTTGGCGCCTAAATTTTACCATTGGATTATGAAATATGGCCGAAAAAAATACGAAAAAAAAGAATAACTTTTTTCGTTTTGAACCTTAGTTTTGGATTTACAGCGCTTCGAAGAGAAAAGGTGTATTTTTCCGATTTTCTATGTAAATCGAATTTTCCGCGTGTTTTACATTGTTACGTCGTACTTTGTTTGGGTTTGTTTGTTTGTTTGGGTTTTTTCTCGTTTATTTTCTCGACATAGCGCATTCCGAAGAAAGCTAAATTAACGTAAACCAGTTAAATCGCCTACGAGGGAATGACACCTTATCGCGGTCGGTATGGTAGAACAATTATAGATTCCCAAAAATCTCTGAAACGGCTCTTCAGATCCCGTCAAAACTTTGCCAAACGACGTCAAATACATAGACGAATAGCTGTCAACCCCTCAAATTTTCTGAATTTGAGAAAAAAAATGTAGATTGGCTTATCATAAGCCAATTTAGTTTTTTTTTCTCAAATTCAGAAAACTTGAAGGGCAGACAAGTATTTGTCTATCTATTTGACGTCGTTTGGCAAAGTTTCGACGGGATCTGAAGAGCCGTTTCAGAGATTTTTGGGAATCTATAATTGTTCTACCATACCGACCGCGATAAGGTGTCATTCCCTCTTAATAACGAATAATTCGTAAAATGTCCTGTAGCTTCTAAAGGAAGCCAAAATCGCGATTTTTTTATTCTCAAAAAAGTGTTTCTTTTGCGCCAAATATGAATAATCCACGATCAAATTAAGGCGCCGGAGATATCGTAATCGTGCCCCACGCACACATCGAAGGTGCTCCAGGCCCACCCAACGATTCCACACACACATGAAAAGTGCTCCACGCCCACGTGTGTGTTTGTGATAGTATTGGCGTTTACCGTATGTGTTACATGTTTGTATATACACGATTGAGCAAATTACCGATTTTCAAAATTCAATATCTCAAAAAATATTGCGTTACGCCAAAATTCCTTTTCATGGGGTCTCTTATATCGTCAAAAAGAAGGTCTGTACCAAATTTGAAGCCAATCGGAGGTAACAGTTTTTCGGAAGTTTATCCTAATTTTTAAAGGAATTTTTTTCATAGAGAAAATAAAACAGATACAACAAAAAATGGTGTTCAAATATATGTACAGCCAAATTTTAACACCCTCCTCTTCAATCCTTCAAAGCCGCATTTTCGAGTTTCATTACCCTGCGAAAAAGTCGCATTTTCTATCGAATATGGACGCTGCATGGTCAAAATTGGGAACCACAAACATAATAATGCTTCGACTTTCAACCCCCTGTTTCACCCCCTTAAACGCCGAATTTCAATTTTCGTCACTCTTGAAAAAAGTCTTATTTTGGGCCATATATCAATAAACCAGGATCAAATAAAGGCGCTAAAGATATCGTAATCGTGCCCATTTTATGAATTGAAACGCTTTTTTGTTCGTTGCAGAAAATACATTCTAAACTATATAATTTGTTCGCGATAATTTTTTAGATAATTTCAATAATATGTTGTTTTCGGCTAACAATATATCTTTTGAATGAAAAAAAAACTTTTAATTTTATCATGTTATCAAAGTCAATAGCCTCTTGTTTGGACTAATAAATCCGATTATTTACACCGACAATTTTACAATTGAATCAACGAAATTTCATTCAACGACACCAATGATATTGGATCAATGATTTTTTTTCTCCGTGTACTTCGCTCGCACCTGCATCAACCCCGAATTTTCGAATCGTTTTTCTGCCGCTACTTCCAAACATAGGGGATTCGACGTCATATAACTTTATACGAATTTTATTATTCCAAACAACTTTTGTTCGAAAACTTTTTTAATCGGTCTTATCATTATCGAGATACGGCGATTTTTAAGTTTTCAACCCCTAATTCTAAGGGTTGGGGCGAGTTGAGGGGCAACATTTTATTGAGGATACTTTCAGTATGCAACTATCTACCTCGATCGAAAATTCATATTCTACGCTAAAAAGTTCTGGGTTTTTGTCTCTTTTATTGGACTACGAAGCACAGGCACAAACAAAAGGGAATAAGGAAGCAATGGAAAAACATGGCAGCACAACAAAAAAAAGAGAGAGAGAGAGAGAAAGGGAGAGAGAGAGAGAAATTTTATTATGCCTGAGTGACACTGAGGTAATTTATATTTACATAGCTTAAAAATAATAATAGAAATGAAAATAAAATATGTAAAAAATAAAAATATCACATTTTGCTCTCTGCCACTCAAAAATGAAAATAAAAACGCGGGAAAAAAAGTTCATGCCTGAGTGGATATGTTCATATATGTTTCAGATATTGTCATATATGCTTCAGATATTGTCATATATGATTCAGATATTGTCATATATGTATCAGATATATTTATATCTGACATTTTACAGTATCATATATGATTAGGTCTGATCATATTCCACATCACATATGCATAAAGAAGATCATATCTGATCACATATCCCGGGGAAAATGGTCATATCTGAGCAGATATGCTCATGTAGGTGTTTATCTGCAACATAAATGAATCTGATCTGATCATGCATGGTCAAAGATGAACATACATGTATTTTTATGCGCTCAGGGGTAGCTCTATATCTGGTCAGATATGATCGCGCATAAGTAAATATGTGCAGATATGAATTTGTAGCTGAACATGTCTGCCCATATGTGGTCATGTCTAACCAGATATAGTACAATTCACGACTACATTCGAGCTCACACATGAATAGACTTGAATATGTGCGCGCATGCATGAACATATCCAACCAGGTATGGATGAATACGCAACCGAACCCAACTCGTGCATGATCAGGTCTGAAAATATTTGCCCATGTACGATTGTATCTGCCCAGATATGGAATTATACTCGAATTCATCCAATTGGATCTATATGATCATCGCTGAACATGCTTGCCCACGTGTGATCAGATCTAATCAAATATGAATCAATTGATTCATATTTCATCAATTGATTCATATTTGAACGTATTCATCCATACCTGGTTGGATATGTTCATGCATGCGCGCACATATTCAAGTCTATTCATGTGTGAGCTCGAATGTAGTCGTGAATTGTACTATATCTGGTTAGACATGACCACATATGGGCAGACATGTTCAGCTATAAATTCATATCTGCACATATTTACTTATGCGCGATCATATCTGACCAGATATAGAGCTACCCCTGAGCGCATAAAAATACATGTACGTTCATCTTTGACCATGCATGATCAGATCAGATTCATTTATGTTGCAGATAAACACCTACATGAGCATATCTGCTCAGATATGACCATTTTCCCCGGGATATATGATCAGATATGATTTTCTTTAAGCATATGTGATGTGGAATATGATCAGACCTAATCATATATGATACTGTAAAATGTCAGATATAAATATATCTGATACATATATGACAATATCTGAATCATATATGACGATATCTGAAACATATATGACAATATCTGAAACATATATGAACATATCCACTCAGGCATGAACTTTTTTCCCGGGTGGTCTGATATCGTCAAATCTAATCATACATGCTCTGATATCGTCAAATCTAATCATGTATGCTCTGATATGGCCATTTTTCTTATGCATGATTAGACAAGATCCAGATATGATCAATCATATCTGGATGATATATAATCCAGATATAATCAGATGTGATTTGGTCTGATAATTTTTTCTCGGGATGATCATACATGCTCAGATATAAGCATACATGATCTGTCATGACACTATATGAACAGATATAGCCAATTCTCTTGTCTGATCATATCTTATTCTACAGATATGTTCAGATATGATCTTTTTTTCCCGGGAAGAAAAAGAGAGGGGGAGAGAGAGAGAGATTGATTGATTGATTGATTGATTGATTGATATATTTTATGCCTTGGTCGGAATCTTGAGGCAATATGGCACATAACATGTATAGTTTACAAACTTGGTATATAAAAATAATATAATATAAATGTAAAGTTAGTGTAGAACTAGGTAATATATAGATAAAATAGCGCAAACATAAATACAGGGTGAAATATAAGTTAAAAGAAATTAAACATGAGATAAACCTTATAAAATACTCTATATAAAAATAATGAAAATTATGGAAGTTGATCGAAGAATTAATCGAAAAATTAATCGAAAATTTTGGCGATGATGATTGTGTAACTAGTGTAGTATTGCTAGCATGTAGGGTTATGACATGATAGAGTAAAAGCGATGGGCTTAGTAGCTATCTACATCCTGATCGAAGAGATATGAGAATAGTCTACATTTGAAAATTGCAACGCTCGGGCACTATTTAACTGACGAGGGAAGAGAATGCCATAAGTACATGGCGGCTAGGCCAAAAGAATTTCGGAGAATAGCTGTGCGATGTAGTGGTATGCGAAAATTATTCATGGCAGAACGACGATCAGAGTAAGCTGATGGTAGAGCAGGGGGGAACATTTGAATCAGATATTCCGGAGCTTTTTTATTCAAAATGTTATATATCGTAATGCCCATGAAGTATAGTCTTCTAGTCATGACAGTCATCCAACCTAGTTGCCGTCGGTATGGTGTGATATGCTCGTCTTTACGGAGGTTGAAGATAAATCTAATGGTCGAGTTGATTAGCTTTTGCAACTAGTGATTTTGCTCATTTGACAGGTCGTTATAAACAAGCCTGCAGTGATCGAGAATTGGAAAGATGAGTGTAGTGATGAGCGAAATCCTAACTTGACGTTGTGGTGCATTTTTATGATATTTCAATTTGTATAGCGAAAAGTTTAAGAGAGACAGAGAGATAGAGAAATTTTATTATGCCTTAGTGACACTTTGAGGTAATTTATGCTTACATAACTTAAAAATAATAATAGAAATGAAAGTAAAATATGTAAAAAAATAAAAATATCACATTTTGCTCTCTGCCACTCAAAAATGAAAATAAAAAGAAAAAGAGAGAGGGAGAGAGAGAGAGAGAGAGAGAGAGAGAGAGAGAGAGAGAGAGAGAGAGAGAGAGAGAGAGAGAGAGAGAGAGAGCAACACGTTGCCCCCACACAGTAAACTCAAAATCAAAGAAAGTTACGAGAACTTTCCGACCAGCAGCAGAAGTAAATTGGATTAACGTATGAGCGCGAGTCGAGATTCACGAGACTGCGATGGATTCACTTGCTGGTAGCGGGGCAGTGGGGGCGGGGGGTGCGAGCATGCATCATCCCGGACGAATTATTAAACGCACTCGACGGAAGATTCCCAAGACGCGAACAACGGAACTCGGAGCTAGGATATTTCGAAAGTTAGTCCCACCTCCTCCCACTCACCCACACGCATAGCTCTCTCGCGTCACTTTTCGTACTTACGATGCACTTTGAAGAACCGCTTGAAAAATAAAGTTCACGACGATGATATTCGAAACGAATTCAAAGTGAATGCAAAAAATTGTCACACATATACAGGGTGTCCCTCGGTCATCATCGTCATCCCTCGGTCATCATCGTCACAAAAAAAATGTTCCAGACAAAAGTTGTGCGGTGTGAAGGAAAACAATGATACAAATATACATATCTCGGATTACTACGAAATATTTGGTAGTGATCCAAGATATTCAGATTTGTATTTCATTTTAATAGGTGACCTTAAATGACCTTGAACAACTTTGACCCCCGAATGTTTTTTTATGCGGCTTGAGGTGCGCCACAAGATGGTTGAACAAAAAAGGAACTATTCCATTTTAAAAAGTGAACGTGACCTTCACTGTGCGTCAGCGCCTCTGCTGAAATAAAAAAATAGGTCGCATTTGATGGCCCCCTTCACGACGTACAACTTTTGTCTGAAACATTTTTTTGTGACGTCGATAATTACCCAGTTATCTCGGGTGGCAGAGATAAGAGCGACACCCTGTATATATATATATATATATATATATATATATATATATATATAATGCATGTATCAATCGGATGATCGATGCACGAACGCATAGAAGACGAACACACAAACATTAATTTTTATATGAACGACAATGATGTATGATGAATGATAATGATTTATATACATGATAAGTACATATAAGTATTTATATACAAGAAAACTTTGATATGAAATTTCCTCCTCTGAATAATAATGATAATAATAATAATAACAAAAATAAAATAACATTATTATTGGGTACTATATTATTTACGTAGTGTACGTATTTAAATTTCCGACGATATCGACTCCAGTGCATATATATATATATATATATATATATATATATATATATAACACAACCTAATATATGAAATATGCACTTGAGTCGATATCGTCGGAAATTTAAATACACACACTACGTAAATAATATAGTACCCAATAGCGAAAATAATAATGTGATTTTATTCTTGTTATTATTATTATTATCATTATTATTCAGAGGAGGAAATTTCATGTCGAAGTTTTCTTGTATATGAATACTTATATGTACTTATCATGTATATAAAAATTAATGTTTGTGTGTTCGTCTTATATGCGTTCGCACATCGATATATATATATATATATATATATATATATATATGCACTGGAGTCGATATCGTCGGAAATTTAAATACACACATATACATACATATGCAATTAAATACATACACACACACACGTACACACACAGATATATTTATGGGTAATCCTCCCGAAATGATCGTTTTTCATGTAATCTGACTTTTTTACATATACACTATCAAGCTGAAGCAGACGGCACGGAAAATAAAACATCGGAAAAAACATTCCTTGAAACCATTGGACATTTATTTAATTCCGCCCCGAAAAATAAAATAATAACAAGCACAGGTATCTCACAATAAATAACGAAATTTTCTAACCGTTTTCCTCGATCATTCCTCTGGAGAGCTGTAAATCAGTTCATATATCGTGTGACGGGTGGCGCTAGCTGATCATGCTCGCCAGAGCAGCGCCATCTACATTTACCTTTCCGAAGAGACCGATCGTGTCGCGTCATTTTAGCAGCTTACGTTTTTTTTTTCTACAGACTGTGTGTGTTATGAGGTGGTGTCACAGCCGAGGGAGTCGTTTCTCCGGTCAGTCTTGACGGTATCGTTTTTCTAAGTGGATCTTTTAGACACCTACCCACCGCCAGATTTTGAGGTTAGGAAAACGTAGCATCCCAACTCGCAAAACATTTCGGCCCAAAAAAAAAGCTTGTTTGCCACTACTTTCCATTGGACGTGAAAAAGAAAGAATAAAAGTGCGATCAATTCGCGTGGGATACAAAATGCGGGCGTGCATGAATAATTATGCGATGAGGGATTTGCATAGCCCATCGAAGTATTTCGGTCAAGTCGTGCAGCGAGCGTGTGCAGATACATCGAAAAAGCTGCCCCGGGGTGCTGAAAATTTAGCGACTGGCATAAGCGATTTAGAGAGGGTCAGGAGGGGGGGGGGGGGATTAATGGAAAAAGAGCTTAAATCTGATCCGTCAAGTTTCAAACTTTTTCAATCGAATTTTCAGTCATGATAACGATACAGTGCATACGCCAATGTGCCTGAAAAGCTTCATCTTCATCAAAAGCTTGCAGCAATAAAAACTTCCGCCTTGATTATAACAAAAATAAACGTAAATGAATACACGACAAACAGATTGACAATAACTACAAGTTGCATAGCACAATTATCACTACACTCACAATTGAGGAGCTGGCGACCAAAACCGAACTTCTCCACACTACGTCAATTTTTTTTTAGTTTTCTTATTTTATGTTGCTTGTGCCTAAGAACTGCCTTTTTGCTCGAAAAACTGTCTATATATCGATTTAACTAAAAAAAAATCTCCCGAGTCCGTAGACCCTTGAAAAACGAAAAAAAATTTCCCGATATTTCTCATTATTGCGCTAAACCGTAACCCACGAAAAAGTGTTGCCAGAGATCTCGAAACACGAAACTTGAAGCTTCAAAATACCTTTTTTCATCTCGACACGATCATTTTTCACGTAGAGAGAGCGCTTCAAAAAACACAAAAAAAAATTGAGAAAATTATCTGTTCCTTTAATTTTTTGGGGAAGTGTATTTCGGGGGCTAATACATTTTTTAAACTAACAAATAATTATAGATAGATAGATTTTTTAAACTAACAAATAATTATTCCACAATTATCAAACTTTAGGTATACTTTAATAGCATATTTAAGTATACAAAACAATTTTTTTTTATTAATTCATTATCAAAATGACGGAGCTGTGGCAGTGTTGCAGCGAGGTCGCCGCGGGACTTGCGAATCGGCGTGCCGTCTAGCTTCCCGTAGACTTTGATTTGCAAAAAAGTTCAAACATTTTTTCAGTTAGAACATGTATAGTTTCTACGTGACGGTAATTAAAATGAAGAAAATGCAAATTTAAGAAAATGGCACGCATTTACAGAAAAAAGCACCATTTCACGCAACATTTTTGTAAAATGTGGATTAAAAAAGTGATTTATTTTTCAAATTTTTCAAAAACAATTCTCCTCAGGTAGAAGGTACCACAATGTTATCAATATTTCTACCAAGTTTCAACTCGAACGGCTTAATATTTTTTGAGGAATCCTGCACGCCAATTTCGATAATGCAGTTTTGAGAAAACCCGAGTAAAAATGATCGTATATATTTAGACACAATTGTATAAATATGATATACAATCATATACATTTATATTAGATTTATATATAATTGTATGTAACTCTATACATTCGTATATATAATCCGATATAAATGTACTTCCGTCAAATTTGATTTGATAAAATTATACATAGTTCTGTATATAACGATATATGGAGATACTATTTTTATAGGGAGTTTATATAATTAGATATAATGTCATATACAGTTATATATACTTCAATATAGTGCTGTATATAACTATATATATACATGAAAATTTTATTTACGGTGTATAAAATTGTATATGACTGTATATGAGTACTTTCATTTTCTTTTGAAATACATATAATTGTATATATCTTTATATGGCTTCATATATGATCTGATATAGAAAAAGTTTTCTTTGGTTTTATTCGCGTACGGAAGCAGGTAAATCAAAAGATTGTTTATTAAAAGTTAACAAATTATGTATTGATGCAATATATTTACCAAATTTAATTACCATTATTGGGTTTCTTACAGAGATAATTTCCAATTCTGATCAGTTGATTAATATTAATTTTTTTCTTGAAATTTCACTAACAAAATGTCATCGCTTTCTTCGACTGGTATAATATGTGTCACAATAGCTTTTTTTTTCTACATGACAAAACATATCAACGTATTTTACATTGAAACGTTGAATTATAAAATATAAACCTGAGTAAAAATGAATATATATAAACATATATAATTGTATATAAATTGATCATATACAATTGTATACAAAAAATTAGCCCTATAGAATTTTATATATTTGTATACAAACGTATACAATTGTATATTTTATCGGCCGATAAAATTTTCTATATATTCATTTACTATCGTACATAACTGTATATTGGTATATACAATTGTATACGTTTATATACAAATATATAAAATTCTATCGGACAAATTTTTGTATACAATTGTGTATGATCAATTAAGGGCGGGGTAAAGTATTACATTTTTTTTTTCATTTTTTTAAATTTTTTAAATGAATGCATAAAATATCAAGAATATTGTGTTAAAATTTCAAGTCGATCGGAGTAAAATTGACGAAGTTATGAGTATTTGAGCGTCTATTGCTCCATGCCGTTCTCTTCTCTTCTGCGTTTTTCAAACCGTTTTTCTGAGACTTGTCATATTTGAAGTCCGTGTGCACGATAACTCAAAATCTACTGGACCAATCGCTTTGAAATTTTGCACAGTACTTCTTCACATAATTCACCAGGTATTGTCGAGAGCTTTTTTGTTTTTTTTAATAATTACTAATTTTTCAACAACAAATTAGCCGATTTTTTTAGCGAAAATCGGGTTTTTGGCTCCCAAGTGCTACGAAAAATCGAAAAATCGAAAAAAAAAAATCCTCCCGTCATTACCTCGAGAAACATCTCCTTTAACAAATGCATTTTGATTTTTTTGTTTCAAATGATTCTGTTGCGAGTTATGGTGCACACCGCAAACCAACTTTTTTTCGAGGCGCCTCCGGGGTTTAATTTTCACTCGCTCAATTTTGAATATTTTGCAATGCAAATTTAGGAGAATGTTGTTCAAATGTTACTTTATTATATGTAAATTTTTCAATAAACGAACACTATTCGTTACGCCAAAAAAAAATCTTAAAAACATGCCTTTTTTTCGTCAAATTAACTTTACCCCGCCGTTAATATACAATTATATATGTTTATATATATATTCATTTTTCCTCGGGTATTCATATACTATCGTACATAACTGTATATTAGTATATACAATTGTATACGTTTATGTACAAATATATAAAATTCTATCGGGCCAATTTTTGTATACAATTATATATGTTTATATATATTCATTTTTACTCGGGAAGCGCCTTCGAAGTTCACGCTCGCTCCGAATCCGAACAGTGAGGCACAGCGTTGACGGGCTGTAATGTTTGAAGTTTTTCGAATTTCGCTTTGAGACTTTAGGAAAATATTCTACATGTATAGTTCTATCGTTTGAAGCAGAAAAAACAGAAATCGATTTTTTTATCGTTGTAAATGTATATCCCGCCTTAAGGTATAGAACGAGTAAATAATAATAGAAATAAGTATAATAATAATGTAATAGCATATCCACATAATGAAAACGTGTCCCCAATATTATCGTTGTTAGTATTATTATGGTTATTATAATAATTATTATATTATAATTATAAAGTGTATTATAATTGTTATTATTATGGTCAACATTGTTATGACAATGACAACGAATTCGCAATACGGTCGGTCCGTATTAAGGGGATATATACACCTAGATGGTCGAGTTCGAGGATTTAGAAGCTACGAACATTCCGTCGACCGTAGAAGATCAACACTATGGGCCTGGTATCGATGATTCCATGTAAGTTGACAAATTTCATGATTTATTCATTCCCAAATTTTCAAACGCGTCTTTCTCAAAACCACGTGTTTCAAATCGGTACCCAAAATTTCTCGAAAACCAATGAACCGATTGCCTTGAGGTTTTTTGTGGTTATTCCATACACCATTATCCAGTACTTGTCATAGGATTTTTTTCATCCGTTCCTTAGTTTTTCTTTTACAGGCAAAATAATAACTAATTTTTGGCCCAAAGATCACTATTCACGTTCAAACGTCCGCCATTTTGTCATAAATCGATATTTTCAAAATCGGCTATGACAAGTACTAGATTATAGTATCTAATTTCATAATCTTTTTGGTTTTTTTTTTTCAGATGATTTTTGAAGAAACGCCCGTGGGTACCGTATACGCAGATTTTTTTACGACGCTCCAAGGATCATAAAATATCCTTGTATATTTTTGATATTTTTAAATAAAGAAAATTAAACATATTTTTGAATGTATATACTTTTAGCTAATTAAAATCCCAATCCGAAGTTTCAAATAGTTTTCTTTGAAAAAAAATTCACCAAAATGACCTTTTTTCCGGCTCCTAGGTGTATATCTCCCCTTAAGGTCTTCGGCCGAACTCTAGAGGCCGAGAAAATAGGCTTTTTGGGGATTCGCTATTAACAATTATCCGACGATTTTTTCGGAAAACTTTTCACTTTCCTAAAATTTGCCTAAAAAATCGTCAGATAATTGTTAATAACAAATGGATTATGCGATATAAAAAAAAAACCTACGTACTAAAGGCTGCACAGCCGCCATTTTGAAATTAATCACTTCAAAAAAATTATCGTATACAGACACCGATGTGTACGATAAACACCCTTTTATGTAAACTCAATTTATTTTGTAGTTTTTCTGAAGAAAATAAAATCCCCGAAAAGCCTATTTTATCGGCCTCTAGAGTGGCCTAACCCCTTAACAATATGGCCGGAAGCTCGACGAGTCGTTTACCCGCGACCACATGACTTCATTCAAATTGAATAGCAGGAGAAAAAATGAAAGAGTCACGTGCATACGAAAAATACGACTTTTCGAGCCCTCGTCGTTATATGTGAACACTCTGATACCGTGAGGCAAATGTATATGCAATAAAAAAAAAAAAAAAAAAAAAAAAAAAAAAAAAAAAAAAAAAAAAAAAAAAAAAAAAAAAAAAAAAAAAAAAAAAAAAAACGGGTGACGAACGAGAGAACATTTTCCGTCACAAGAATGCGAGAGCGGGAAGATTGAAGAGAGATCGTTACGACCAGAATTGAAGCTATATTCAATCGGCACAGACTTTGTGAACGCATACTCGAGTTATCGGTATTCGATAAAAAAAAACTTTCGACGCTTTGCCCCCCCCCCCCGTCCCCCTGCGCCCAGTCACAGGATACAAGGACGACACATTTCGATAATAATCGAGTCGCTATTTCGTTCCAGGGTATTCCGACGTTACCATTTTCCAGTGGGACGTAGCGTGCCGGGTGTCCACACGGGCCGCACACTACCCGCGAATTTATAGCGTATTGTAAGGCTCAAGGGGATGATGACGTCCCACATGAAAATAAAATATTAAAAAAATACATCGAAAAATATGTAAAACATGTATTAAATATAATTGGTTCGAAAAGTTGGATATGCCAATTATATTTTTGGGTAAGAGTAAAGCCTATACGATATATAAATATAAATCCATTTAAGATACATCTTAAGGCGTTACCCCCACTTGCAGCGCAAAAAAAGGCCTTTTTCATGAATTTTTTTAAAGAAAACTACAAAACTTTTTTAATCGATCAATATACCATCTTAAAGAACACATCGTGAAGAACTTTCAGTAATTTTTTTATTGAAAAATATTACATTGTTTAGTGGCAAATGGTCGTCAATGAAATAATGTTTTTATATACACGGTTTGCGGTGACCATTATTGCGGCGAAGTGGATCGTCTGAAAAAAAAAATGCGGATGGATTTAGTCAAATATAAGTATAAACTAGTCTTTAATCGAAGGATTTTAAAAAATATTCATTTTTCACAAAATGGCGGACAGTCAAAGTTAATGGTTCGATGTTAACGAAAAAAAAAACGGCCGTTTTTTGGCTATAAAACGGCCATTTTTTCGAAAAAAAAATCGAACGATTAAAGACTACATTTTTATGTATTAAATAAGCCTGCAAAATTTCAAGAAGATCGGTTCATTAGTGTTCGAGTAATCTTGGTCACCGACTTCAGAAATGCCATTTTGAGAAAAACGCGTTTAAAGTTTCAATTTCCGGTCGTTTACACAACGGATTCTTCTCTTTCAACGCTCATATCTCAGTCAATTTTGTTCGGATCGACTTGAAATTGTCAGGACATATTCTCAGTTACTTATACTTCAAAAAAATGCAATAAAAAAAATCGATTTTTTCCAAATCGCAAGTGGGGGTAACCCCTTAAATATATCAAAGACACAAACTGAATGTATGTTTTATATATTTTAAATACGATTGGTTGAGCAACTTGAGTAACAAATGACGTTGCAAATGAAAAACATCTTCAAGTCGGTATCTCGCGAAGACCTAGCCGCACTAGCCGGAATAAATGATCGGACAAAAAAATTGAAGGTTATGTAATTCTATTTGGCTATCGCTCTCTATGCGAACGCAATTAAGTAATTGATCTGATAACGTTAGTTACTCTTGTAACTCCACACATTTCTCAATAAATTGACATTGTGTATTGTACGATATGCAGACGATACGAAAGTTAATGTAACAAGTAGAACTAGCTCAGTGAGGAACGTCCCAGCTCATCACTCAGAGATCCAGGGTTCGAAACCACCTTACGGCGTGGAAGCGTCTGATATAATTTAAATTTGAACCATTAATATATTTGAACCGCAAACACCATAATCGTAATTAATGACAACGAAAAATATCGTAAAAGGGTGCAATGATGTAAATAACGTCATAACGAAATTTTTAAGAATATTTCAAGTATAGTTTAAATATATTTCAAGTATATCTTAAGTACACGTTGAATATATTTCAATAATATTTGAAATGTAGTATGAACATATTTCAAGTATATTTTAAACGGAGTATGAACATATATCGTGTATATTTTAGATGTAGTTTAAATGCATTTAAAGTTTATTTCATTTATAAGTCGAATACAGTTAAAATACATTTGTAGTATATTTTGAGGGTAATTTGAGTACATTGTAAGTATATTTTCAATATAGTTTGAATATACGTAACCGTCTATGCAACATATATATTTTTATGTACATTCCGAAGATCTATTTTGGCCGAAAACTTTGATAGCGCGAATATATTTTTAATGCACTTCCCGTATATATTGCATATATCTAATCTATATCTAAGATGGATAATATATATCTGAAGTATATTTTACATCCATTTTTAATATATCAAAAAATATATTTTTGCATTTATTTTATTTCCGTGTGGGGTGTGACAGCTATTTTCGCTATTTTGGGATTTTTTTTCGATGAACCATTAAAACACATTATCTTTGAATTTTTGCCACACATTTGTTAAGGGGCACTAGTGTGAACGCTGAAAATTTGGATGATTTTCGGGAATTTTTCGGAAGAAAAGTACTCAATTAAATGTTTCGGAAAATTAATAATATATTTGGCTATATTTGATCTATATTACATCATTTTTTCATAGAAAAATATTGAGATCCAAGCGACTTAAGCGCTGCCTTCGGAGGCGCCAAAAAAAAGTTCCTCCACCGCTGACATGATTTCGGCCGATTGAGTAGCTGAAACCGAAAAAGAAAAAAATGTCGTTAAACTAGAAGGTATTTCCTGCACAATGACGTGGGATTTTCGAAAAATATCAAAAACTACCAAAATGGCGTAGTCATGAAAAAACGTCTGTTTTCTTGCCTATAAAATGGTCGTTTTTTTTTCAATGCCAAATCGTCAATTTTCATCCAATCGAAAATATCCTACGTCATTGTAGAGTAAATATATTCAAGAGCACTCAGTTCAAATTTCAAGTAAATCGGATAATTGCTCTTTAAGTTACAATGTCAGCAAATTTGAAAAATCTCATTTCGAGAAAAACGCATTTAAAAATTTAACTATCGATTTCTGCAAGATAACATGATATTGATATCAATGATATAAATGATAATGATATTCTTGAAAGTATAAACTGTCGAGAAAGGCAAAAAAATCGATTTTTTGAAAGTGTCACACTGATATAACCCCTTAACATTTTTACAGTCCCTGAGAATTTTATCAAGCAAAAATAACGAGTTGAATCGACTTTAGACCTCTGGGAAAACAAGCATTTGTAAAAAAAAGTTGGTTGACGGCTGCCATGATTCCGGAGGTTTTGCTCATCTGTAGTCAAAAAATCAAACGGTATTTTAATTTGCAGTTCTGAGGCTATCGCCGGAACTAGCGTAAAGCAAAAGTATCGAAAATTGAATTTTTGGCGCGGTTTTAAAGGTTACGTTCCAAGTTTCGTCATTTTTTTCGACTTTTTCAGCGTGAAAAAACTACTGTGGTTATGAGAAATTTTCCAGTTCGGGTGAGAAATATAGATGTGCTGACTGTACCATAAAAATTGAAGCGAAATCCGTTCAATAGTTTTTGAGAAATCATGGAAGCCAATTTAAAAAATGCAGTTTTATGGAAAACGAGTTTAAACGTTCAAGTACGATTTACACAAAGAAAATATTCACCATTAGTTTATTATGCCGAGTCTATATAACACGCACACATTGTTTGCAATTGGTGCAAAAAAATGTTTTCCGATTTTTTAGACCTGTCACATGGCATGACCGCCTTAATGGCAAAAAAGGAGGAACAACGAATGGACCATGTTTTCTGTGGATCAACATGAGAATGAAAGCTTCTTTGCAAGCAACGGCTTTTACGCTGAGCTGAGTAAAGGGGTGAAAGATCCCTCATAATTATATCCGGCAAGTTGTGAGGGTAGTCGAAAAAAAAGAAAACGCGAAGCCGGCCGCTGAAGATTTTCAAGTTCTGTCGAAACCGCTGGCGCGATGATAAAACCCATACCCAGCAGGCCGGATTCTATGTATAACGGCTCTGCCGATGCGGAACAGCAGAAGTCATTTGTATAATTGAAATCCTTGGTGGCCTAACGATCTTATGAATTCCCAAGCTCTTTACGTGTGCACGGGATCTCAACTCATCACTTTTCCCTCACCCTTAAATCTTGTCCGCATGCCCGAACCGCCCCCTATTCTCGAAGGGAGCGAACAATCCTATCGACGGCTCGTCGCAAATGGACTCGCGAATTTGCTCTGCATTCAATTAGTATTCGATCTCGCTCTTCATTGAAATTAATCCGAGTGCTTGGTAAAGTGAAACCACCGTACGATTTCTCATGAAATTTGCTGAGTCCGCTGTGTACTTTTTTTCGCGATTCTCGTGCAAAATTTTACAACACCAATAAAGTACACGTACAGGATCTATTAAGGTAGTTCTGTAGGTACACGTACACTGAGAAGAAAAACCAATTAAATCGAAAAAATATATTGGTTGATCCAAATAAATGTGGTGCTGCCAAGTGCCACCGATATATGAGTTTGTTACAATAATATAAAATATTGGCAAATGTGATTGGTTTAAATAAAATATTAGAATAAAATTATATTCTATTGAAATCATTCTATATACAATCCGTAGATGTATGGATGAAATAATTACACGGTTGCTACAACATTTTTTATTTCCTACAAAAATATAATCAATAGAATTAATTATTTCGTTGCTGCATCGAAACGAATATGCCATGGGGCGTAAGTTTTTCAATTTGTTTTAAATCTTAAATAAAAAGTGAGCATTAGAATGATCATCCACTATAATAGTGCAGAGAATATCAGATATCCAACTGATAAGAACAGATACTACAATTTGATCTTAGCCACATGCCAAGAAGCGATACTCTTTAGAGTTTCTTCGGCGTTCAAGTAGATTTTCTGTTCGCGCTACGCTTGCGAGAAACGAGCGCGCGTGCGGCTTCTAGCGGTTACTCCGCGAACTACGGGTTTCGTCACACCTATAATTTCAGTGGCGCTCGGCCATGATTCGGTTACATTTTTTCAACCAAATGCGCAAGAAACAAATTTTATTTTCGCATAATTTTTTAACCAATTCAGATATTTGCTTAATATTTTTCAATCAAAATAAAATATGAACATTTTAACCAATAATGTACTTGTAAATCAATATCGGATGTGGTGAAAAAAATAAAATAACATATATACTCAATACAAATTTTATTGGAATCAAACGACCGAAATTCAATTTTTCTTGTGTACTGGAATCAACAATATTCATGTTATGAATTGAAACGCTTTTTTTTTGTTCGTTGCAGAAAATGCATTCAAAACTATATATAATAATTTGTTCGCGAGCAAACTCTTATCGGTTTACGTGTCAGGTATAGTGATCGCGTGCAAAAATACCCATATTCAATTCAATCGAATTGAATTTTTGGGCATCAGTCCATGAAGGTCATATCTACACCATACTTATATTTCAGCTAATTCCTAAGATTTTATCAAAACTACACAACTACCTTAAAAGCAGCTGCGGGGTCACTCGTGTGGAAAAATGACGAATAGTTTGGACCTCGAAAGGACGTACCGTTCGAAAAATGTATATTCGTAAAGGAGTTTGAGTATCGACAGGTGTGGGTTCCGGGCTAATCGTTTTGGAAGATTGTATGAGTCGGCAGTTAAAGCTTGCTATGAATGGCGAATGGGTCGTATGAATGATGCGTAACAAGCCCTACCGCACAAAAGGTCTTGACATCACACGGTGGTGCGAATAAAGCTCTGCTCGATGTTGTCCTTTTGTTTGCCAACAATCGCCTGATCGTAACGGGGGTAGTTTAATGGATCTCTGTGCCTCTACAGCCTATACTACGCGCCCTCAATAGGGTGACTAACCGGAGCTTTCAGTATTGCGGCTTGAGTTCGAAGCTTTAAATCCGTAACATTAGTGAGTCGCACTGTACCGTCGAACGTTTATCGGCTTTACGCTGCCCTAATTACGTTATGACCATACGATTCACGAATATAAATGCAAAGGTATAACTATCACGAATGCTTCATCAATCGCGAGCCAGATCAGTTTGGCGGTGATGGGCTCTCGGAGTTTCCTATACGCCCCGTAACATTGGCTTTTAGGGGCGAAAACAGGAGGCTAACTTGGTGGCCAAGTGGGGAATTGCAACTCTCCAGGCCTTTCAAGATCGTATTCGGCACCGCCTGAACTTTGAAACCAACCAGCATCGCCCATGTGCAACTTCAACAAGTCCTTTTTCTAATTGCAACTCCACAAGTACCCCAAAGACCGCTTGCAATGCCAACACGAGAGGCCTAACCAAAAAATTCAATTGAAATGTTCAAGTCTCCCAAATCTTTATTTCGCACCCCTAACTTAGAAACCAATATGGAAGATTTGATTTCAACTGCACAAGCCGCCCAACGTCCTCCTGCAATTTCATAACGAGAAACCCAGCCAATAATCCCCAATTCACCTGTTCAAGTCCCTCAAGTTCTCACCTCGACCCCTAATTTAGAAGCCAACATAGAAGACCTAATGGCAACTGCACAAATCCACCCAAATTCATCTGCTTTCCAATAACTAGGAACCCAATGAGGAAATTCCAGTTCAACTGCGCTAGTCCTCCGAGATATTTCGGGCCCCATAAGGGGTAAACCTTTAAGGGAAGTCCAGTTGCCATGGTACCTTATCCCATCAAGACCATCAATACAATATAATACCTAAACAGGAAATCCTGTTTCCCAACTGTGCGAGTCCATAAAACTCGGATGGCTGCGTTGCTTCCACTTCTACCATTTACAAATCAAGCACGAGCCCTCGGATTCGGTTGATTTTGGCGAAAAAACCACCGCAAAATAATTGCGAAATCGCCAAGTGGCTGAATCTCAGATGTCTTTCGCCAAACCAGTCACCGATTGATTAGCCAATTAACCAGAATCTCCCAAAGCGGTGTTCCCAAGATTTCTCCGACCGGTAGACTAGAGCCCGGTTCCACAACTCTTGGTTAACCGAGTTAACCGGAGTTTAGCCAGCTCAGCATGGTTTTGATTGATCCAGTCGCCCTCAAACTTCGGTTAACTCGGTTAACCGGGAGTTGTGGAACCAGGCCTAGGATTGGCAAAAAATATCTATGTATCAATATATCGATATTTTTCGTTCGAGGTATTGATATTTTCAGGCGATATATTGTATTTCGATGTATCGATATATCGATATGAAATATCGAGTATCGAAAACGTGTAGAAAACGATATTTTTTCCGATAGCAACACCGACCCCGTTGTCGCCACTGACTATACTGCCACCAACTTATCTGTTCAAGTGGACAAAATTGGAACTAAGGCCGCTCCGACCCGTGTATGTCTATAAACTCTCCACTAACGGTGCTGCTAACTGGACAGACAAGTTGGTGGCACTGGTGGCACAGTAATTTGTGAGTATGTGACTTTAGCCATGTTAAAAAATTACTCTGTGACTGGCATAAAAAAAACTAATCTGAAACTTTGACATCATCTATATAATCTGTGCCTCAATCACACATCAACAATTCAACCAAAGAACATATATTACATAGAAGTGCACTAAGTACAGGCCTTATGGGAGCGCTGTCGCGATTTCTTGGGGTGATGCTTAGTTATCATCCAAGCCACCTAAAGCGCTGCCTGTATCAACGTGCATGAAACATCCAAAGAATATATGTTCTTTGATTGTGTGTGGCACACCGATACGTCGCCGCGCAGTCTACCGGCGAAATTATATACTACATTTTCTGTGCCCACTATCAACACGGAACCTGTTCTTCCATGTAATATATGTTCTTTGATTCAACGCAACGCAAGCACAACTCGTCCATCGTGATTGCAGAATCCACAAGTAACAAGTGTTTTGTTTTGCGCAGTCATGTCCAGTTTGGTATGGAAGTGTTTTAAAAACTGGATATTATTTATATAAAACTTTAGATCACTATCATGATTGTCTGAAAGGATGTCATCCGTCGTTTGGTGTTTATTGGTATTGAACTAGGCAGAGATAACACAATCTGTTTTATAAAACGGACTAGATTTCGCTAGTATTGTTACAAAATCTTACCGATATATCGATATCAATATCGATATTTAAAAAAAATATCGATACGCTATATAGAGATACTTTTCGGCCCTTCCGACATCCCTACGTTGGACCAATCTGGTGTCCACAAACGATCGCCACCGATCATACTGACCTGGCTGTATTTTCTGTTTTCGGCAGGAACTCTGGCGCTGAAGGCGTACGCCCAATTCGCCGGAACGGTGCACGTGATGAAGGCGGTTGGTAATCACATGGTACTGACATTCTGCGCTGGACAACCGGACAATCAGCTGTACACGGTGCTGATGTCGCGCGAGCACATACTTCAGAAAAGCAACATCAAAGGCGTTCACAATCTACTGGGCCGACGTCACTTGAACATCGTCAGTATACGGGAAACATGCGAAAAAGGTGGTACATCGACGACAACCGCGAGCCTCCTTGCCATGAGTCTTTGCTGGCTCGTATCGTTGAGGCTTCTAATGACCACGTGGCAATAATTCGCTCACCCTTCGTTACTCGTTTCCCAGCAATCTCTTAGCTAATTTACCGCGCAAGTAAAGTCATCGCGCTCTCTATACATTCGGGACAGAATCCACATGATGGAAATATCGGCAATCTAGTTGAACTCTGGAACCTGGAATGCGGGCAGGATAATTTCCGTGTGGTTTTTTTTTATTGGACCGAAGCCCAATTGTCCATTAAAAGGCATCATGTCTTCAGCACATGGTTTAGCTGTCATGCCATTTGAAAGAAAGCCCAAAGCAGTAATTTCCGTGTCATTTTCTCTGATTGTACCTAAGCCCACTTGCCTGTTAAGTGACATCGTCTTCAACCAATCGTTTGGCTGTCGTACCAATTGAACGAAAGCCCAAGGCAGTGACTGTCATGTGATTTTCTCTGATTTGACCTAAGCCCAATTCCCCATTCAGCCACATCATGTCTTCAACCAATCCTTCAGCTGTCGTGCCATTTAAGAGAAAGCCCAAAGCACTGATTTCCGTGTCATTTGCTCTGATTGTACCTAAGCCAAATTGCCCGTAAAGCAACATCGTCTTAAACTAATCGTTTGGCTATTGGACCTATTGAACGCAAACCCAAGGCATTGATTGTTGTATGCCTTTCTCTGATTTCACATATGCCGAATTCCCCATTCAGGGGCATCATGTCTTCAACAAGTCGTTTGGCTGCCGTATCAATTGAACGAGAGCCCAAAGCAGTGACTGCCGTCTAATTTTGTCTGATTGGATCTAAGCTCAATTGCCCATTACGTGATAACATGCTTTCAGCAACTCGGTTTGGCATTGTGCCATCCAATGAAAGTCCAATAAGTATATTGGACTTTACATCGGAGTTACATTCCTCTTTCTTGTCGTCATGGCACTTGTCCCTACCGATAGATTCATACCAAAAAGTTCTTCTGGTCCCTCTAACGCTCATTCTTTTCGGTCGTATGCATGGAGGATAATTGTCCATTGACGATAAATGATAAATAGTATCATTTAAATGCGAATATGATGGAGGTGTGTACTTGTACGCTGTCCAGCTCGATACAGAGACTTAAACATTATCATGACCCTCTCACACCTTAGTTGCACGTTCTGTGAGGACGACTTTGCGTTGAGAACAATAAATAATTATAAATCGACCGAGACGAGCATGATAGCGAGTGTAAATCTTCTCGTGAAAATTATGTCGCGAGTCGAAATGAGGCGACACTTGGCTGATAAGCGCCAACGAGGGCAGATGAGGTCGGGAGAGAAAACTGTTAGATCGGTGTAATAAAATGTATTTAACGAATCGTAATATTCGATGACGGGTCGCGAAAGTCACCCTACATGCGTCAGCGTTATGTTTGTATTGCTCTAAAGTCTTTATTTATTTGAAAATACTCGATATTATGTAATTTTATTGCGTATGTGTAACTAATAAAATAGATCAATTGAAAAATTCCGTGCAATCGATGTGTATGTGAAGAATATTATGGAAAAATAAAGATCGGCTGCGACTATTACCTGTTGATCGTTCAATTCACTCGTGTGTGCCCCTCAAAGTGTCTTCCTAACCTAGCCTGTCCAGCTCGACCTATTCTGGCGTTCGGCCATTCTATCGTTTTCGAAACCTAGCACCACATAACCTACAAGTCGCGCTTAATCGCGATTTACCATGCCAGTCGAGCTTCTGCCTTAGGCCGCGAGAGGCGCCAAGACTTTTGGGGTTCGCTAATCAAGCGTCCATGACACGTCCTATCGTCACGTGACCACCGTGCAGCCATGACACGTCCTGGCGATAACCACATGACTGCGTGCGGCCATGACACGTTCGGGCTATCGTCACGTGACCGTTATGCGTCCACGACGCTGGACTATACAGGTTATTATTCTTTGCTCAAATAGGATCGAGGACAAGATCGGTCTACGCGACGTGAGGGCGTATATTTTCCGCGTATGCTCGCAGCCTTGTTTAAGTGGACCGAATATAAACGTTCTAGAATCCGGAGTAGGTAATCGAGTGCATGCGTATATTGTCAACGTGCCACTAGCAGAGTTTGAATTACATAGTCAGTATATGCGGGCCATGAACGAACGAATGGGGAAGTTCAGAGGGTCCAATAATTAAGGTTAATTGTAACATTGACCCCCGGTCTCCCTTCCCGTCGCCCCCCGCCATTTACGAAAGCCACGACGTCCTCGTGGTAAGTTTCCAAGGCAAATTTCTTTGTCATTTGTGCAGGAGGAATTCCTTACTAATGGAATATGTTATAAAAGTAATGTCCAATGGACTCTTATAACAATAATCGATACTTGTATTGCGTCTTAAGGGGTTAGGCCACTCTGGAATTTTCGAAAAATCGATTTTTCTTTTTCATGAAGCAGAAAAGAAATGCAAGAGAAGGACGATAATCTGGAAGGCGAATTGTATGGTGCAGGCATTGCAGATTAAAGTTATTGCAAAATTATTCATGATTTTCTACTACTCAAAACTTCGAACGCGTTTATCTCGAAACTGCATTTTTTAAGTTGGACGGAAACATAACTCAGACAATTTTCTACCGATTCGCTTGAAACGTTGAATGCATCTTGAAAAATACATTGTCTATGGAAGTACGTAGGATTTTTTTTTATATTGCTTAGTTCATTTGTTATTAACAATTATCTGACGATTTTTCAAGCAAATTTTTCACTTTCCACTTTAGAAGTGCGCCATTTGGCCAAAAATCAATTTATCGAAAAAATCCTACGTACTTCTGTAGCAGTTATTATATATAATCGAAATCATTGGCTCGTTATAATTAAAAAATTACAGGAGCTGTTTGTCCGGCCGTGGACCCTGGAAAAACGGAGACATCGTAAAAAAGCTGCACAGCCGCCATTTTAATATTAATCGCTTCAAAAAAATTATTGTATACAGTCACTGATATGTATGATAAACACCCTTTTTTGTAATCTCAATTTATTTTGTAGTTTCTCTGAAGAAAAATTCCCAAAGAGCCTATTTTTCGGCCTCTAGAGTGGCGTAAGGCCTTAAGGGGTGAGGCCACCGTAGCGGGGAATAGAATTAGTATATTTTGGGAATTTTTTTTAGCACGACAATGGAATGAATAAAACTTCTGAAAAAGGTCCTTTATTGTACATATCGTAAACTGTATAAACTATTTTTTCAAAGTAATATAACACAAAATGGCGGCTGCACAGCTTTTTTTCGACGAAGCCTTGTTTTTCATAGGCGCGCGGCCAGACAAACGGCACCTGCAATTTTTAATTTACAGTGAATGACATTTTTTTTTCCGATTTTTGCAAAAACACCGCGCTTTTGAAATAAAAGTTCGAAATTCTCAAAAAAACATCGTCCGAAAATTGTTTATAAAGAAAAAACTGTGTAGTATATCGAGAAAATTCTACGTACTTCTATGCAGAATGTAATTGTGAATATAAAGTTAAAATTTCGAGGCAATCGGTCAAGATTTGTTCGAGTTATGAGTCCAGCCGACTTGAAAAATGTAGTTTCGAGAAAAGCGCGTTTAAAGTTTTCGGTACAGATTGCATCCGACTGAGCGGGTTGCGCCAAAATTCAAAATAGACGTATTTAGATATTTTTCCCACCTTAATCCTTTGAGTATGTCATTTTTAAGATATTAAGGCATCTTTTAAGAAAAAAAAATCGATTTTTTAAATTTCTACAGTGGCCTAACCCCTTAACTGACTACATCTACCTAGGTGGGTGAAAAAATTGCATTTATCAAAAATATTTTCTATTCGATAGTATCACCTGTTAGCTGTATGCTCTGAAAATTTCATCAAAATATTCTTAAAATTGAGCGAGGTAAAACTCGTTTTTCTCGAAACACTGTTTTCAATGGCGGTGGACATAATATCTCTCGAACCAGTTGATGAATTGTTTCCAAATTTGAAAGATCTACGATGAAAAACATTTAAAGATCGTTGACGATCTCACTTTTTTAAAATCAATCTTCATTTTTTAATATTAGAATAAAAATGACGCATTTTCTCATAGATGTTGTTTGTGCGCGTTGCAGTTCGTTCCCACGTTGTTAAAAAACATGATTTAAAAAATTGACGATCGTCAACGACTCGTATTTATTGTCAACTTGATTAACCCGTTTGGTTTTGAGATTTCGGACGGACCGTTTGAGCTGGAGAGTGTCCACCGTTAAACATCGCGAAAAAACTCCGCACCCCTTGTGGAGGCTTCAGCTCATTCTTTGTTGTTGTTTAAAAAAACTCGTAGCGCCGAGTTTTTAGGGTTTGCGGCAGGGAGACTAGAGTAAAGGAGTGGACACTGTGTGCTAGCGATTTGGCTCCAAAATCAAGGAAAATAAGAGTTGTAGGTGGCGTTGAAATCGGCTTTCCCTCATATATAGATATACTCTTTTGCTTAGCTTTCCGTCGGCTACTTATACATGGTTGTCTGTGGATTGAATCCATGCTCGAAAATAAAGTATTATATGATGTGTAAAAAAATTATAAATAAAAACTCACATTTTAAATAAGTTTTGTGTATAGTTATTAATGTTTTATAAGAGGCAATGTTAAATGTGTATAATTTGAGAACGAAATATTTATTGAACCGTTCGGTGAATCGTTTTCAAATTTGATAGAAGATTATTACATAGACAAAGTAACAATGGGTGTAATTGTGATAACTTATTATTTGAAAAATTACGCTCGTACAATAGAATATTTGTGATTATTATTATTACTTATTGTGAGAGTCATTTATTATTACACAGACATAATGTAGACCAAAATGCGCCTTGTTAACAGTACAGATTGTTTATTTAATTCATTCGCAGTGAACCATATTTAAATTTATTATTCAAAATTATATTGATTACTTTTCATTGTAACACTTCTGTCTGCCGTTGTTAATCGCACGCGTGAACGCTTCCAGCATCGCTCTCAACATTATTGGAACAATAAAAATGGAAAACATTGCAAATCCTCCAGTACCTCATGCATTGAAGCTCAATCTGACTCTGTGCATTTTTTCAGCGATGCAACAATCTTACATTTTTCATTCTCATTATCTCACTTTCTACAACCAGAGTTCCGCATATTAGCTCCGTCAACTACGAAACACGAATCGTTTTTGTGTTTTATAATAAACGAAAAATATAACTGAACGCTCGCGAAAAGAAAAAAAAACTAAATGTTAGTATAGTACATGTTTGCAAATATCATGCAATACAAAAAAAAACGCAAACCTCGATTTTGACAACTTTCCTCTAATGCCTAGAACCATGCGCATGCCTAGAACCTTTAGCTACAAGTATTACTATACATCGGGGAATTGCGATCGCAGCGCCCCTTGCGGTCACTTAAAAGTCGGGATTTTGGGGCCGTCTTTCGCTGCTTATCTCCTATGGAGTGTCCACTCCTTTACTCTAGTCTCCCTGGTTTGCAGGTTCGTCCTAGGTGAGCCCTTCTACGATAACCGTCTTCTCGGATCAAACCCGAAAATTTTTACTTCATTTGTCAACTTACTTCACGTTCTTAACCAAACGACTTTCATTTGGAACAATTTCCGTCACAATGGCTATTTTTTGACACGGCAGCTGGCAAAACCAAACGGGACACCCTGTATACTTACATTTGTTCTCCTATCTCCTGTTATGAGAATCAAGACTCGACATCGTCCATTGTTGAATCTTCTTCCCGTCTTTTATTGTACATGTGTACGTTCAGGCGAATCTCTTGAACTTGAGAGCGTCTGTGATGATAGCGCCGTGACGGGTGGTCAAAGGAAACGAATACAATAGGATGGTCAACCTGCCACGCGCCGACTGTAGCAATGTATTTACCGAAAGATGGTGGACAACGATTTTTCATACAAAGCCACCCTATCGGTGCTCGCGTGTATACTGATTGAATTCTACGACACAATTATTTTTCGCGAAGAAACTTACTTATGCCGTGTATCCATTGCTGTTTTCAAGAAACTCTGCATTTTATGTAGAGTTGAGGTTTGGCAGATAATCCGATTGCACTAGGATTGATGGTGCAGAATTTTGCCACCAGCGTGCGCGTTGCGTCGATCGACAGCTCGATCGAAGCGACGTGTGCGCCGATGGCAATTAAATATTTTTCACTGCTGCTCTCAGACAAGCCCTAGAGATATAGTGGACCAGTTTTGGACTTAGATTTTATTTGGACTTAGTTTTGGACCAGAGTGGACTAATCACAATCCCCAAAAGTCTTGGCGCCTCTCGCGGCCTAAGGCAGAAGCTCTACTAGTATAGTAAACTTTATCATAATACGTTCATAAAAGTAGACAAATTTTCACGAAAAAATACTCGAAATTTTGCTGTGTTCCAAGGTGCAAGACGTATAATAAAAGTGAATTGTCGTTCGATAAGTCACCCAAAGATAAAGTCTTTCAAAAAAAGTGGTTGTTGACTCTAAAAATAATTTTTGGCCATCAAGGCGAGTTTGTGGTCACTTCACAAGATTTGTTCTTCCACGTTTGTAGCTTTATAAATAATAAATCGAGCAATATTAAAAGTTATTTCTGTTATATGCAATGTATAAATATAATTTCAGACATCCCTTGTAAAAAGTATGATCTGGAAAAATAGAATCACTCCTTCTCGAAACTTGCAAGCAAAATATATTATTCACTGCAGTAGCATCTTTACAATCTACCATGGAGGTGAATCCAATAGACAACTCGCATGAAATTAAGAACGAAGTAATTATTTCCGTTTGAGGTTATACTTTGACCGGCCATATTGCAATATCGCTGCGCCACCTCTAAGACGTTAAAATCGCGAATTTGTACGGAGGTAGAATACGACAGTCCAAACTCTGTACTTCAGGGAGTTCACAAAATTGTCAAAAATAAGTGTTTCACTCAAATAGAGCTGGCGTGGATCGTGTCCGATATGTAAATCATATGCGAACATTACTCTGACAGAAACATAACCTGTGTGTGTTTCGATATTAATCGAAAGTGTGCAACATAAATACAGGTGTGATCTACGGTATAAAGAGCGTATAAAAATTAAAAGTTATGAATATTCCTTATTAGTGATTAGTAAAATTATTATTGTTATTATTAGTTCCTATTATTATTATCAGTTTCTGTATTATTTCTTTATAATAATTGTTATTGATTTCATTATTATTAGTTATTATTATGTAAAATTGGTTAGTGGTAGAATTATTTTTATGGACAAATCAGTTCTTTTATCGCCTCTTTTCAATTCGTACGTTTTCGAGAGTTAATTAAGTGTCTCGGTCACTTTCCCTCTGTGATTTAGCTATTACTATATTCGTTGGTCACTCGCAATCGGAGCGACCCTGGTGGTGAAATTTTGTACCTGAATTTTTTACATTTTCGCGGATGCTTTTTCTACCGCTTCCCCTAAGGCGCTTTGACTCTTCTACTCTAACCTCGACAGTTAATAATAGTCCGCGAGTCCCCGAGACGCCATATTGGGATTTTCAGGAACTCCCTGTGAGCTTAAAAAAATCGAGGCCAATTTATATAACGAGCGTGAAGATCTAGCGAAAACGTAACCGGAGCGATTCGTGACAGTGTTTACAATTAGCATTGATCTTGACCCGTTGACCGAGCCCCGGTCACTTGACATCTGAATAACAGCCTGACTTCGTATGCACTCCGTCGTAACCAGCGCAAATATATCCATCTATATCTATATGCCGGGTGTGTCACTCTAAATTAGATACGCTAAAACTCCTATAAATATTGATTTTGGCAAAAAGTCAGACGCAAAATCCCAGGGTTTGTCAAGATGTATATTTTAGTCGCTCCAGTTTTTGTTTGTTTGTAGACACGTCAAACTGATTCTGTGGCAAGGTAAAATGTTTAAATGGATATTTCGATCCATAAACGCTTCCCTTCCACGTCTTTATTGAAACTCCGTCTAGTATCGTGACCTTGAAGCGACCCTGGCATATCAAACGTCTGGTTTTTTGGGGTGCCCACTTTCTAGCAACTGACCCTGCATATGGGAGGATATCTATATATGCGAATAAACAGAAGCGCTCGGCAACTTCCGTTCACCGATTGGCACAATTAACAAAGTTGTACTAAGTACATGAACCACTCAGGTCAAGTTCAATTCGTTATTGCACATATATCTTTAATAACTGAGTGAGTATTGTTACCGTCACATTCTCAACAATAACCATGCACGATCGCCACTCCATTTTCCAATGTCCTTGCGCTTGCGCATCACTTCTCGTGTTCACCGATAAACGCAGCCATCCTCGACGCATTGGATTTCTTTGTATATATCGCTATGGCCTTTCTGGCTCCGCGTCGCAAGTGAATGAGTTAATTGACGCATTAAGTAATACGCTCGCGGTGCCGAGAAATGAGTAATAGGACGCGGCTCGTCGCCGTCATAGGCATGTCCCTCGAATATCTCACGTACGCTCAATTCGAATGTCCCTTCCTGTGGCGTAGTTTCAAATCAACTTCATTCGTCCCTCAGTCGACAATAAAAACGTCCGTGATGTTTAGTGGTGCAACATTTTACCGCTGACGTGGCGCTTCGAACGCACCGATCCGATCTATGTTATCAGGATGGTACACCGGTTCTGAATACTGTCGTGATGGGGGTGAAACGCTCGAGGGTAGTATTTCAGGGTACTATCGGCCAGCGAGAAGCAGCAGTAACTTAGTAGTTGTTCTTAGTGTTGGGCCATTAGCGTATAAAGTCATAACCCCTCAGTCGACAATAAAAACATCCGTGATATTTAGTAGCG
The DNA here is from genome assembly GCA_964007375.1 of Ophion obscuratus. Lineage (NCBI taxonomy): Eukaryota > Metazoa > Arthropoda > Insecta > Hymenoptera > Ichneumonidae > Ophion > Ophion obscuratus. The sequence goes on along the minus strand of OZ023324.1, from coordinate 26,646,482 downwards.
CAACATGTTACCGCTGACGTGGCGCTTCGATCGCACTGATCCGATCAATGTTATCAGGATGGCACATACGTTTCTGAATACTGCGTGGTGGGGGTGATCGCTCAAGGGTAGTATTTTACGGCCAGCAAGAAGCAGCAGTAACTTGGTAGTTGTTCCTAGTGTTGGGTCAACAGCGTATAAAGTCACTGACCCCATTCTAGTAAATTACTATGTCGTTGTCTCAACATACAATCCCGTTGTTAAAGAACTCCATTAATGTTTTCGGAATCGTTCTTCAAAACGGCTGAACCGAACGATAGGGGCGGAGCTTACAAATTCATACAGGCAGCGCCACTATCACTGATTGGTTCAAACAAACAAAGGCGGACTTCCTCGGGCATCGATCATAAAACCAACCAACCTATAACCCCTGACGCTCGGATAACTCGTTCTATACATAACCTCTCTATTTTCTTCATGTCTCGTATATACAGAGACATGATTATGTATAGGTTATGTATAGAACTCGTTCTATATAAAACCTCTCTATTTTCTTCATGTCTAGTATATACATTTTATTTCCTAAGGGGAAAAAGGAGCAGATGTCTCAAATTTATTTTATCTTAGGTCGCTGGACCGACAAGCAAGTTGATTTCTACGTTTATTGTATACCTTCATGTCTATGCAGTAGCTCGACTTTCAGGATGTAACCTCATTCGCCCGATACAATAGATTGCTTCGAAAGCTCCGCTGAAAATAACGCTTCATTGGCCCGCACAGAAATTGCTCAGAGCGCTTGGCGTGCGAGCAAGCCACTTCATGCGAATTTTCCATGGGTCGTCGCCTCTACAACGTATATATTTCTAGCCACCTCATACATACAAGATTTATACATATATAATAGTTTGTTTCGATGTATTTTGGCCCTTTTCAATTTCCCCTTCTCCACATATGTCCCCTTACATTCCTTGTACACCATTTCCTCGCTTGTCTTTTTGATAATAATTTATATATATACACAAAAACGCAGCTTTTTAATTGCACATGTATACACGTGTGGATGTGTCGAAACGGGACAAACTGACAGCAGCGCCACGTGAGTGGAATCACTATATCGACCACTTTTTCGATGAGTTATTGACATTCTCTTGAAGAAGTCAAGTTTTATCGTAAATACATTGTCAATCAATTGTTCAAATTATGCTACTTTATTGATTAATCAGCCTCGTTTTCCCCAGTTTTCGAAACTTCCGGTATTACAAATAAATGTTTTTGAAAAACTAGACCGACAATTTGTGGAACCTGCGGAAAAAAAATGAACGAAAATTGCAAAACGACGAGAAGTTGGCTGCGAATAAGTTTTCCATGGTTAAGTTTACCCGAGACGAGACATGACGTTGCATGACGTCACTGTGTACACGCTTCCGTGGGCTCGACGGATGTTTCGGGAGAAACACCGCCTCCGTTGTGACGTACTTGTCGGAATTGTCTTAATGAAGGCACCGGGAAGGGAGGGCGCTTTCCGGCCTGTTGCACGACGTGCGTCTCTTGTTTGGAAAGTATTTTGACGTAACGTGTCATGACGTCATCACATTGGAATATACGAATATAAATAATTCCGATTGAATTCTTGACTAATTTGAATAAATAGAAAAGTATTGGTAGAAATTCATATCACTTATCAATGAAACTTGTTACGAAAAATCTTAATTTAATTATACTGCAAAATTGCTATATAAATGTTAAAAAAATCATTTTGTTTCTATCAACATACGCATATATGTAGCATTGCGGTCAAAATCTAGAGCAGCTTCAATGGGACATTTTTCGGGAATATGAGGTGGCACTTCTGCACTCTAACCTCCATGGGGATATGCTTTTCGGAAGGTGTCACGTGTCTCTACAAAATCAATATAAACCCTGGTGGTGTCTGCGTATCGATCGCGAGCTACGATAAGGACGTTCGCTCGGTTCACTCGGTTCAATTTACGCAATCAAGAAGAACGATCCAGATATAAGACAAAGGAAACTCGAGTTTTCCCATTTACTGCGCAATTCCTAGCTTCGCACTCCAACGTGTTCACGCGAGTTTACCGACCTGGTCATGGAGACTAGATACGGGAGACCAAACTCCAATGGGGAGACAGTGAATCAAGTGTACCCGAAAATGCGAATAAGAAGAATGTCGCGTCAATCAAACAGACCGATATATACAGGGTAACCTGTTATGAATGGATAATCCTGCAACTGTCGATAGGTCAGATCATGTTCTACTATATGCTGGAATTTCAGATTAGTAAAAGGCCCACGACTTTCGAAATAAAAATCATCTGCTCTTGGTTTTTCGCATGCCATTTCTACAAATAACTTTTTCGACCGAGTTTTTTTTAAATCTCTTGGTTATTTGTTTTATCCAGAAAAGTCTGCCGTTTAACCTTAAATGTAATGTTACCCATAACGACTGGTAAAATTTGCATCATTTCTTATTCGAAGGTTCTTATTCACAGTCAGGTTATTTTTCTATTGCTATATATATATATATATATATATATGTACACATATATATATATATCTACAAGACTACCTCTACTTGACAGCGCTTTCAGTGGATAAATGAGGAACTGCGTTTTTGTCTCACTAACGATGACACTTTCCACCATGCAAAAACGTCGGACTTTCCAGACCTGTATGTAAGACCGTGAGATCCGCCATATACGGTTATTGTCCAGCGAGAACACTAATCCTAACCTCGAAAAAGCGTAACCTCCGCATCTCACGGAACTATGAAAATGTATACCTCCACGCGCGAATGAACAAAGAGCTTACGTGCAAAAGTTGAAAGCTCGTGCCGAATTACGACTCTCTCGGGTCTCTTCATCTCGCAAATGGATGGGAAGAATATTTTAATACCGGCAAGGAGAAAAAAGATCGTACGTAGAAGACGTACGTTGGAAGAAGTGCGAATAAGGGGAGGTCGAAGCGCCGCGCCGCTTAGAAAGCAGTTACTACCAAACAAGTTCAGTCGGCTGGAATTTAATAAAGCAGCGACGTTGGCCGTTGTCCGGGACAGAAGAGAAAAGAAATGGACGTGAAACGTGTCCGGCGTGCCCTTCACCCGCGCCGCTATTCCATTTCTTCCCCGTGTTTTTGCTTCTTTTATGTATTATTTCTTTCGCTGTTTTCGCTTTCTGCCGCATTTCTTCTCTTAATATTCTTTTTCTATCGCAGTCGCGCCGTATTGCCGTCGACTTTATCCGCCGCTATTCTTTTACTTTTAACCTTAATTCCTGTCCTAATTACACGCTCGAAAGGATTCGAGCATCGTGCACGGGCAGCCGTAGACATTACGAGAGATTATCCTTGGGGCAAAGTGATACGCTGAGAAATTTCGACGCTGGCGTTTCGTGTACTCAGCCGGTTTTTAGCAACGCAAGGCCAATATCTACCGCTAGATGGCTACCTCCTTCGCCGTACATGTATTTTCGCGATCACCAAAAGACTTGGCGCCTCTCGCGGCTTGAGGCAGAAGCTCTACTGCTATAGTAAACTTGGTCAAAATACATTGATAACACTGAACAAAATTTCAAAAACGAAATATTACTCGAGATTTTGCTGTGTTCCAGGATGGAGGACGGATATAATAAAAATGAATTGTTCCTCAGCCACCGAAAGAGAAGGTCTTTTTAAAAAAGTGATTGTTGGCTCTGAAAATGATTCTGTCTAGGCCATCAAGGCGAGTTTGTAGTTAATCCACATGATTTTTTTCCAAGCTTGTATCTTTATAAACAATAAATCGAACAATATTGAAAGTTATTTCTGTTATATATAATGTATAAATATAATTTCAAACGTCCCTTGTAAAAAGTATGCTCTAAAAAATAAAGTCCACTGCGTTTCGAAACCGGCGAGCGACTCTCATAACCTTAAAAGATCTAAATCCAGAGCTGAAGGAGCTAAAAAAACGCGGAATATAAATTATTCACTGCAGTAGCATCATTAATGTCGAACATGGAGGTGAGGCCAATAGCTAACTCGGAGGAAATCAGGAACAAAGTAATTGTTTGCGTTTGAGGCTATACTTTGAGCGGCCATATTGATTATTTTTATTATTATTATTAGATATTAATTTTAGATTTCGGATGGACAGTTTAAGCTGGACCGTCCACCGCCAAAGGTCGCGAAAATAATTTCATCATCTGCCGGCGGTCATGTTTTGTTGTTTTTCCGTATTCTTTAGTGATTTCTTCAAGCCTCTCGATATATGTACCTCGGCGTTTAAAAAAAAATCGGAATTTCGTCTTTTTTCCCGGGCGTCTAGGAGAATGTAGCCCCTTAAGTGTAGAACTCGGAACACGTTCTCGGATCGTGTATTTAGGTGAAGTCTTGATAATCGATGAGATTGAATGAGGAAATTGTTTCTTGAACTCGGACTGGATACGTGTCAAGGAAACAGCAAATAAATTGGGTATTTTGTTGCATTAAAGTTTTATTGAATCATTACACCAGTGTTTATGAATAATCGATGAGAATAAAGACAAATTCGGCGGTGGAAGGATTGATCATTCAACAAGCGAATACCTAGCGCCATTGGATACGGTCCTTCGAGCATTGGGAGGACGGCTGAATAGGAGACTGTTTCGGCATGGGTTGGCCTGCCAACTCTGTACATAAGCCTGCGACGCAAATCTAAAACATTATTGATTTATTAGTGTTTCTAGCCTTCGATCATGTTGGTGCCCCGAATTAAAAGCTTGAGATCAATTACATCGTCAAACAAAAATAATCGAACATATCAACGATGCTGCATGTGAAAAGTAATGAAGCATGGTAATACAAAATGAAGACTCACTTTATTCATCCCGCATTGTACTCCATCGTGAGCTGGCCCAATATCATACACTGGCCGTGTCTTACCCGGCTTAGTTTGTCCCAAGCAATATATGTTCGAGCATCTCCATTCGTATTTTTCGCGGTTTAAATTCTGAAAGATTCGACAACATGTACAAAAATATAGATGTACCAATGGTTGAGGAAGTTTTTGCGATTTTATCCCTTAAAAATGGCGACACAGAGGTGACATGTTGGCAGTTAAAAAGGCTACACAATATCAGGGCCGGTTTACGAAAATTAGCGCCCTAGGCCTGAGAAAGTTAGCGCCCATCCCCCCCCCCCCCCCCCCCCCCCCCCGCGCCGGCCCTGCCGCTCGGTGATCATAAGGGGGCGACATAAGAAGGGGCACGCGTACTTGCGGATTCCGCCGACGCGCGGCGCCCCCTTTGCCGCAGCGCCCTAGGCTCGGGCCTAGCGAGCCTAGTGTATAAACCGCCTCTGCACAATATGAGTAACTGACTAGCACCTTCTTGGCGAAACGACAAGCTATTTGGAGAATGCTAAGCGATCACTGGAATGCAGCTGCTGTTTACTGCTCGTAAAATGTGACCCTGAAAACTTCACCTCTAGTTCCGAGCTAGAAGTTCGTGCACTGAGAAAAAAAACCAATTGAGTCAACAAAATATGTTGGTTGATCCAAATAAATGTTATGCTGCGGAGTACCACCGATATATGAGATTGTTACAATACTATAAAATATTGGAAACTGTGATTGATTTGAATAACATATATCACTTGAACAAGCTCTACTTTTTCCTGAATACCTCCATAATCCTTTAAAAAAAAGTATATTCTATTGAAAACATTCTGTATACAATCCGTAGATGTACGGATGAAATAATTAAGTGGTTGCTACACCATTTTTTATTCCGTAAAAAAATATAATCAGTAGAACTAATTATTTCTTTACTGCATCGAAACGAATATGTCATGGGACGTAAGTTTTTCAATTTGTTTTAAATCTTAAATAAAGAGTGAGCATTAGAATGATCATCCACGATAATAGTGGAGAGAATATTAGATATCCAATGGAATATCCATGGAGAGAATATCAGATATTCAACTGATAAGAACAGATACTACACTTTGATCTGAGTAGACGTGTGTAAGTAATGCGATTAATGCACTACGCGGAATATCACCCGACCGCGTACTGTAGCATTGCACATGACTCGACCAAATTAAGCATTACACATCACACTAAGGCTAGGTTTGGTGCTCGACCGACGGGGAGCGCTGATATCGGTCGAGTGTCGGGTCATATAACGCGTAATATATCAGACTGGGTTTAGCGCTCACCGACGGGGAGCGCTGATGTCAGTCGAGCGGATATAGTTATATGCAATACATATGCAATACGACGATGAGCGCTGATTTCGGTTGATCACTAAACCCAGCTTTAGTGTAATGCTACAGTGCGCGGTCATCATCAATCGCATTACTTGCACATCTTAATGTTTAATGGCGACTGAGATAAAAAGTAACCCCCTTTGGAATCAGTTCGAAGAAGTTGTTCCGAGCAAAAAGGCCAAATGTGGCTACTGCTCGCGTATATTGGCAATTCCTTCCAGCTCAATAGGAAGCCTGAGCCGACATATGACAGCCATCCATCCTACAATTCAAGTAAATAGCGACAGAAAGCTTGTATCTGTTCCCAATAGAAATGTCGATAATGAGATCGAAGTAGAGCCGATTCCCTCAGAAAAATAGTCGTTCCTAAAGAAATAAGGATTCCTCATTTCGCGTTTACAACGAAACGCGGAATGAGGAATCCTTGTTTCTTAAGGAACGACTATGAATACGGGTGTTAATCTATCTATTACTTTATATTAAACCATTGCATTACAATATCACACAGGACATGATAGTGAGCTGCCGCATGGGGCGCCATCTCGGGTGATGTTTAGGGTGATGTTGTAATGTGATATCACTCGGTACGAAATGTAATGCCATATCACATTACTTTATAAAGCACTGTTTTGCGCATGCCTAGATCGTAGCCACATGCGGCGTTTAAGTAGATTTTCGGGTCGCCCTACGCTTACGAGAAACGAGCGGGCGTGCGGCTTCTAGCGGTTACTCCGAGAACTACGAGTTTCCTCACACCTATAATTTCGGTGGCGCTCGGCCAAGATTTGATTGAATTTTTTCAACCAAATGCACAAGAACCAAACTTTGTTTTCGCACAATTTTTTAACCAATTCAAACATTTGCTTAATATTTTTCAATCAAAATAAAATACTAATGTTTTAACGAATAATGTACTTGGAAATCAATATCGGATAAGGTGAAAAACATAAAATAACATATTTACTCAATAGAAATTGTATCTGAATCAAACAAGCAAAATTCAATTTTTCTTCACTCGAATCAACAATATTCATGTTATGAATTGAAACGTTTTTTCTGTTCGTTGCATAAAATTCGTTCAAAACTATATAATTTGTTCGCGATATATTTTTAGATGGTTTCAACAATATATTGTTCTCGGCTAACAATATATCTTTTGAATGAAAAAAAAACTTTTAATTTTATCATGTTATTAAAGTCAATAGCGTTTTGTTTGGACTAATAAATCCGATTATTTACACCAACAATTTTACAATTGGATCAATGATATTTTTTCTCAGTGTGAACGCCCTATTCTACTGGAACTTTGACGAATTTTTTGGATCGTGTAAACAGACTCTGGGTTCATTTGAACAATGTTTGTGACGACGGCTGCTTACTAATAAGACACTGTGAAACACAGAGTGCCATTTCATCCCTGTCAGATTCATCTAGAGGAAAGAAGAGGGAACGAGCACTTCGTCTCCTAGTGCCAATTGTTGGAATTGGCCTACGACGGTCAAGGCTGGCAATACACATGTCACGTGACCTAACCTTATTGTTGCAGCACGCTTTGACCGTGGCCACTACTAATCATAACGAATCTCAGGAAGCAAACAAAGAAGGTAAACTTACTTTGCAGGCGCCTACGTGGTTAAATGCTTGACATAGCTCTTCTATCCCGGGGGTCCAATCCGGCCACTGTTGATTCATGCATAAAAAAAAAATTATCACCACTGAGTTTATTACGTTCACGGAGTAGGCAGCGTTATCTGGCGAAGGTTTCTCAAAATGCAACAAATGTTCGTCCATCTTACTTTCGGGGCTCCGTGTGTCACGGCCGCCAGCGTTGCCAAACATGCCAGAAGGTAGAACGTGCCAGAGGACATTTTGGCTGAAAATACACGTAAGCGTCCGAAACTACAGTTCATTCAGATCCTCCACAAACACTAGAGCTAAAATAGTAAAAAATGCATTCTAACCTAAAAATTATGAACGTTATAAAAAAAATCCTATAAAAGCTGTTAGTTTTGGTCTGACAAATTTTTTGGTGAAAGAAAATGCAGAATCATATTGTAAAAAAACATAACGTCAGCATTTTCAATTTCATACCAAAAAAGATTTTTTTAACGTCCTCTTTGAGCCCTCAAAGTTTTATTATACTCAATACTTGATCGGAGCAGTATTTTTCGAGATGAATCAGGTGTAAGATTAAAATGGAACACCCGGTATATATATAATTCCTCTCTCTCTCCCTCTCTGCCCGCCTGCTCCCCTTGGATATGTACGTTGCAATGAAGACAGACTATTAATTCAATCAAATAGAAAAATGTTCGACTCTACGATAATTCTATTTAATTGAAATTACAAAAAATTTAATATTGACGCTCAGTGGATTCAACTAAATTCCTTTTTAAACAAACGAAAATAAATCGCAAACTTATTAGGAATAAATTAAATATTTAGTTTTTAGACGATATTGAATACATCTTCATTTGAATAAATAAATATATTTAAAACAAATAATTTCAATAATAGAATGCAATTGGAAAAGTTTGATTTCACGAGAATTTTAGTCGATTCACTTGACTTTTCCGTCAGTGCAGTGGACTAGTTCATTACTATATTGATGTGATCAGCTTGATAGCGGTACTAGCAAATTATTGCATCATCAAATATGGCCATTTCACAAATCTTTCTTGTCACATCTTTGCACAGGACTAGAACTCCTGATCTCTATAGTCTGAAAGGGTTATGTGGGTTTGAAAATGTCAAAAAGTCTATTTTTTTCAATTTTATTATCTAATAATACATATGTCTAAAATATTTTCCCAGTTTTAAGTCCATCGGAGTAAAAGTCTAGGAGAGACAGCCTTTGGGAATTCCCCCCGTTGGGAAAGACCGGCCGGGAGCGACGCAGGATAATCGCATTTTTCTCAAAACACTATTTTTTAAGTCGGTGGACACGATTTCACAAAAACTAATGCATCGATCTTATTGAAATTTTGCACACTTCTACGAAGTTTGTTTTTTTCGGTTACAACTAATTTTAAAAGCCTATCCGTGGTGTAAATCGTACCAAACATTGACCTATTTTGTATAAAACTCTGCCAAAAATTCAAATTTCAATTTTTTTAAAATCCTTCGTTCAATCACGAGCTATACTTATCTACTAACAGAAAAAAAAATTGCTTTTAAATTTCAGATAAAGCTATCATGAGTTATCCTGACCACCACGAGGACACTTTTTTAAGGGGTCTCCGGAAACGAGATCCCACCGGCTGAATTTTACAAATTTTTGGATGATTTTTTTTTTAATATTGATGAAATTTTGCTCTTTTATGTGCTAAATAGTTTGAATAAAATAATCTATATATTATATTTTTTAAGGGGTGAGATGCAGTCGGAATTTTCAAAAAATCGATTTTTTTGCATTTTCTTGAAGTATCCTGTTTCGAAAATATTCCCTGAAACTTTCAAGTCGGTGACCACTATAATTCAAAAATCACTCGATGGATTTTGATGAAATTTGGTGTGATTATTCATAGCATTAAAAACTAGTCCTTAATCGAAAGATTTTCATTTTTTTTGGAAATTTCAATTTTTTAAAACAATAAACGAGCGATTTTTTTGTCGAAAATCCAAAGTTATCTGTCGGACGCCGCCATTTTGTTAATTTTTGAAAAAAAAGCTTCTATTAAGGACTAGATTTATTATTGAACTAATGATTTTTTGTAGGTTTTTTTTTATTTCAGATGATCCAGTAAAATTTTATGATAGTCACCGCATAGCACTACATGCCGAAGGGGGTCCGGCAAAGATGGCGATATTTTTATAAATAATCAATATTTTTCTTTGAAAATTTGTACAAGCCAAGTTGAAATATAACATAAAAAGTCTGTGTAACCACGTTTGTAAGACAAACTTAATAACAATAAAAAAAATTTGTTGAAAATGCTCGTTTTTTCACGCCTCTGACTGCATCTCACCCCTTAAACAGAGAAAATATGCTTTTTTTGGCTTCGAAACCCACGTAATGCCTTAACGATCGGGCCTTTATATTGTAACCTACGATACACACTTACTGGTATGAGAGTCGATCGCTCGATGTACGATGTGAACTTCAGGTTCCTTTTGCGGGAATAAAAATGTGGTACTGGATACGGAGCTCAGGTCTACTTGGTATTTATAAACACGGCGAAATGTTATTCCAGATATATTTACTTATGCAAAATGGCCTCGCTGCGCTTGTCGAAGTTGGATTAGATTTCGAACTTGCCTACAAAGACGTTACCATGGTACGTCCTGGTACGGACGCAATCAGATTAGAAAAAGTGTTTGCTCTTGAATAACACGATTATCGTAATGCTAATACCACTAGCGCTATTCTTAGATCTCGAAATTTTACCTTAAAATAGTTTTCTTTATACATTTTTGAAAATTCTTCAAAATAAAATCCATATATAGATGAAATAAACAACAGTACCATGATCGCATTATTTCGAATGCTTAAGGCCTTATATACGCGATTTCGCCGATTTTCGAAGGTATCCCCGAGTAAAAATGAATATATATAATCATATATAATTGTATACAAAAATTGGCCCGATAGAATTGTATACAATTGTATATGATCAATTAATATACAATTATATATGATTATATATATATATATATATATATATATATAATCATATATAATTGTATAGAATTCTATTGGGCCAATTTTTGTATACAATTATATATGATTATATATATTCATTTTTACTCGGGTCTAGAAAAGTGTACCTAGAAAAAGTATACTAAGAAAAAAAAATAAACACACTTTATTGATATATTTTAGTTATATAGATATATAACTAAAATATATCAATAAAGTCTGTTTCTTTTTTTTTCACTGTGGTGTACCGAACCGATTATTTTGAAAAAATTATATAATCTAATAAAGTGCCCAAAGATTATATGAAAAAAATTTCGTTATTGTACCCCAAGTGGATTATGGTAAAAAAATATAGCATAATTAGTTAAGGCTTTATATACCTTTGGATGGTCGGAAAACAAGGCTTTTTAGGATTTTTTTAAAAATACTTATAAAGCAATCAAAACGAGGTTTAGAGGGTTTGTTTCACATATCTCTGGTACCTCCAACGAGCAGACTCGTTCCAGTCGCACATGTGCACTCGGAAGAATTTTCTTTTCCCCGTAATCTACATGAGTTTTGCTACTGAAGTACACACGATTATTGTAAAATATTTATTTTTGTACGTCTAGCCCGATATTTAAGAATGTCGCATTTTCGACTGAAACAACGGCCTTTGGGGCTGTCCATATATTACGTCATCGATTTTGGTTGATTTTCAACCCCCCCCCAAAATCATTCTATCCTTCCTATCGTCATAATCCAATTATCGTTACCGTCATCCAACGATCAGACCCCCCCCCTATTTTAAAATGACGTAATTTATGGACCGCCCCTTTCTTTAGTTTCCAAAAATCGCAATTGTTAAACGATAGTAAAAATCGTGTGTACTTCGCTATAAAGTGTATCTAAGAAGTTATAGTTGAAATTTCAAAGTTAATCGGTCAAAAAATGCAGGACCCACGAGTCCGTCCGATTTTGAAAACATTTCTTCATGAAAAACGCGTTTAAAGTTTTAAAACCATTTTTCTACATGTATTAAATAAAATGTCCACCTAAAATAACTTTTGCATATTATTTTCGACATGTTTGTACATAATTGAAATCAATTAAAAAAAAAAAACTTTTTTTTTCAAACGTATCTAAGGCCTCAAAGCAGTTTGAACGCATGTGACGATTAGTGGGACGTTGCCATGGCGATTACCAGACCAACTATCATGGTGGCATGACGATGACTCGTGCAATAGCATCTTATAACCTTTACGAAATATTTTCTCGTAAACTGTACCAGGCACGGAAATTTCACAACCTTCTTCTTCGCAATAAAAAAAAACTGATTAAGAACGACGTAAAATAACTTTTGCTCACTTTCCCAGTTGAGCTGTATAAATTCGCAAAGTCAAGCGATCTGCTTAAGGTAACGATTACTGGGCCATTTACCTTACATTTTTCTTTTAATTTACTTCGAAACTTTTTAAGCGTCTAAGGTGAGAAGACTGTGGACCCGCCGCGATATAAAACATCGTCCCTCGATACTGGCGACACCAAAACGCCCTCAATACTCGAGTCACCCCCACTATCGAAATCCTATCGAGTTGCAAGACCTGTATTCAAGACCGTCGTCCAAATTGTAAACATTTGTGTACAGGCGACTGCTCAAATTGTTGGTAAATCTTCAACGTGATTGGGAAAAGAAAAAGATTCTTCGGAAATTCCTCGGCGGTTTGATAAGACACCTCAGGGGAGCTCCATACACGAGTCGAGCCAGTGATGTATGTATGATGGAATGCTTTCAGCGCGCTCGGCATCAGATTCGCACTGTTAGGAGCCGCGCTACGACGTCGCACGTGCGGCTTGGAGCGATTCGTCGGCCTTCCTTTTTTCCGACCAACACAAAGAAATCGGCAGTCGTAGCTTAGAGGACGTTTCGGACATTCCGTCACATTCGGAAATCTCAGCGAACCACTCGATGCTGACACGTTCGCGACTAGCTCGCGCAGCTTGCGAACAAAAGCATACGATACGGATATGGCGCGTTTACGGAGAGACAAAGGCACGCAATGCATAGATAACGTGTATTTATCCCAGACCCCTTTTTCTTCGAAAAATAAATACTTTTGAACTTGGGAAGCAAGTTTTGCGCTCTTCGTGAAAATACATGCGACTTGCTCAAGGCTTTACAAGAGTGCCACCTTTTACTTGAAACATTTTTGGCTACAATCGATATATTGTCAAGATGTAACGAAAAAAACACATGAAGGGTAGATACTCCTAAACTCCAATGGGGAAACGATAAAAGAAAGTGCGTCCGAAAATTAAGGCAACCGGGATGGCGCTGCGATCGCGCGAAGGGTTGCGGTGCTAGCTTCACTCGACACCAGACCGAACGCGCGTTTGACGTTACTGTGCATGGAACCCAGCAATATACAGAGTGTAACGCGCGAAGTGGGACAAACGAAACTTAACGATGGGGACCTCAATACCTATCGATTGAACCCCCATGTTATACGATTTCCAGTGGTTTGAAAGTGATTTTGGTTTTTGTGATTTTTTCAGGAGTTCCTGATCTCCTGATTTTGTTTCTTTAGATAGTATATTAGTAGGCCTTACGGACTGAAATACTACTTTCACACGTGAGCCAAACAGTTATCAAATAAAAAATTAAGTGCTTATATATTTTTGCAAATCTAATTTTTCTACCAACTTTCAAAGGATTCAAAATAAAAAAAATCACATTGGGTTGTTTTTTTATAACTTATGTAGTTGAAACTTATTTGAAAACTACACACGCACACAAACATTATCATTTTGAAGTATTATTATATTATTATTGAAGTATTACAAGAAGGCTTACCGTTTTTTTGCTCAGAAATAGATTACTTTTTCACGTAAAAATTACGAAAACAAAATTCAAAGTAACATCAAATCACGGTCGTATAGACAGGTCTGGGCACTCCCGTATATTCCGTATACCCCAAAGCGTGCCTCTATCTGACGCCTCTCTTTGCGGAATTGGCCGCAAAAGCGTGGAGCGCTGCTATCTCGGAGGCATGTGCGACAGAGCGCGATGTATGCGCGTATGCGAATTTCTTTCCCTTTTACGTGTAGCACGCATTCCTTTCATTAGTAGTAGTAGTAGAAAAATAGTAGAAAATATCAGTAGACATCATGCCCCGAAAACGCGGTATAAACCAAAGTGCCTCCATTTTTTAACGGAGTGCCCAGACCTGTATATACGACCGTGCATCAAATTCACGTTCGGTCCGTTGTCGAGTGAAGCTAGCACCGCAACCCTTCGCGCGATCGTAGCGCCATCATTGTTGCCTTCATTTTCGGGCATTACTTAATTAAATCGCCGAGTTTAGGTTCCTGTATCTAGTGAAAGACAGTCTACAGGATGAAAAATAAATAAAAAAAAACCCTGCGAAATCTCATAACCGCATATATGCGGTTATGCATTTCGCAGGGTTTTAATTTTTTTATATGAGATTTCACAAAGTTTTCATAACCGCATATATGCGGTTATCAGATTTTGCAGGACTTTTATAACCGCATATATGCGGTTATGAGATTTTGCAGGGTTTTTATTTTTTTTATCCTAACCATTGCAGGTACCATTCTCAATTTTTTTTCGCAGACTCTGTATCCAATGACAGACATCCTATAAAATTTGTACCGAAATCGAAAGTGTGTTATTAGGTTTGAAAAAATGTTATTTTCATTGTTTTGCCAAATATCAATTTTCACAATGCAGAAAAATTATGATTTTGATTTTTTTCGATGAAAAGGAAAAAAATTTTTACAAATTATTCTTGTTTTTTTTTTTGTTCGATGAATATTTTTTCGGATAGTGTTCGTAATGAAAAATTGAAAATCCTGAACGGACGCCTAAAAAAATCTAAAAATATCACAGACGTTCCTTTTGACTAATATTTCAAACTGGCAGATTTTGGAAAAAATTGGAGAGGTTGAAAAAAAAGTGGCCCAGTTGATAAAGAATGCCTCATATATTATTTTTCTTCTTTTTAAAGTATTTTTTAAAAAATGGTTGTTGGCTCTGAAAATGACTCTCTTTGGGTCATCAAGGCGAGTTCGTGGTTACTCGACAAGATTTTTTTTCTTTCCAAGTTTGTTTTTTCTATAAATAATAAATCGAGCAATATTAAAAGTTATTTCTGTTATATATACAATGTATAAATATAATTCCAGACGTCCCTTGTAAAAAGTATGCTCTGAAAAGTAGAATCACTTCTTCACGAAACCTGCAAGTGACTCTCATAACCTCAAAAGATCGAAATCCAGAGTTGACCGAGCTAAAAAAAAGAGGAAAATAAATTATTCACCGCAATAGCGGCTTTACAATCTAACATGGAGGTGACTGTAATAGTCAACTCGCAGGAAATCAAGAACAAATTAATTGTTTACGTTTAAGGCTATAGTTTGACCGGCCATATCGAAATATCGCTGCGCCACCTCTTGAACGTGAAAATTGCGAATTAATTTCCATAGGCAATTCCAACCAAATCTACCATTGCCTATGGAGTTTTGTAGACGGTCGGTAAGAAAACGTTTTATTTATCAAAAAGCATTTTATTTTTGCCAAAGTGCGCATTTATACGCACGGCAAAATATTATTTCAGATCTATTTGCTAAAGCGAAATGTCCTTATCGCACTTATCGAAGTTACCCACGCTACGAATTTGTCGACGGAGAATGTGCCATGGCACACGTTCTGGCACGAACGTAATTGGATAAGAAAAAAAAAGTTTGCTATTGTACAACACTGTTACTGTGATGCAAATATCACTAGCGTTATTCTTAGGCGTCAATACGTTAGCTTAAAATAGTTCTATTAATAAATTTGGTAAAGATCTTCAAAATAAGAAATAATTGCCGCGAGGGCATTTGAAGGACATTGGAAGTCGCCGGAGAAATTTTTATGAAGAGGCCCCGGAAAAAAATGGCTACATTTTGCAATTAAGAAATACATTTTTTAATTTTCACAAAAATACATTTTTTTAATTTTCAAAAAAAATAATTTTTTCAATTATCAAAAAAATAAATTTCTTCAATTTTCAAAAAAATAAATTCTTTTAATTTTCAAAAAAATGTTGATTCATGTTTTAGACAATGAGGTTAAAAAGATTCATACGAAATTTCATCAGAATCGGTCGATTAGTGTTTCAGCTGTACGTCACGCCAGTTTTGAAAATGCAGTTTAGAAGACCGTGCCATACCTCCGCGATTTGTAAGATGAATTTTAACAAATACCATGTAACAGCCAAAAGTAGTGATAAAACAAACCTCGACTTTAAAAAATGGTGAAGAAATCTTTCCTTAAAAAAAAACATGAAAACTAACAAAAATTGTCCTCACTTAAAAGGATCTCCCCCCTTAAAATAGATAGTATTGGCCCAGCCTTGACCGAGCTATTTTTGTCGGCGTCTTTCAGTCATCAAAAATGAATTTGTTTATTTTTTGTTCGATTTTTCGAGGAAAAATGCCTAGTTTGTAATATAAAATTAATTTTTAACAAGTGATGAAAAAAAAATGTTACAAAGAAATACGTCGATCAAGTCTAAACTACTATTACCCTAAATGAGTATATCAAATTGCAAGTCAATTTGTTTGTTCGATGTCGAGAAATCGTGTACACCGTTTTGAAAAACAGTTTCTTCACTTATTCGTATTCACGTGCATGCATACAAATACAATTGTATTCACAAATATTCTGAACATAGAAATAAATTCACAGAAAAAATTGTAAATATTCACAAAAAATGTGAATATTTATCAAAAATACTGTGAATTAAAAAAAATTCACATCAAAATCTGTGAATGCATTTGCATTCACAAAAAATTGTAAATACAAAAAAAATCACAAAATAAGTTGTGATTTTTTTCGTATTTAAGACAAATTAAAATCAAATTCACAATGATTAGATTAGAATTTACACAAAAAGTTAGTTCTTACGTATTTTAAGAGAAAACATTGCGTCGAGGCAGAGAAATTAAAAAAAAAAAAACGTTGTGTTTCAAATATTACATTAGAAATATGAAAAAATTCACAAAATGAGTTGTGAATTTTCTCAAGTTGAAGAAAATTAAAATCGAATTCACAACAATTATATGAAAATTTATACCACAAGTGAGTTTTTACGCTTTTCTTTTCTTTAAATTGTGGAAATTGACAACTCATTTTGTGATTTTTTTCATATTTATAATGTAATATTTGAAACACAACTTTTTTTACAAAAAACGATTTGCCTCGACGCAATGTTTTTTCTCAAAATACGTAAGAACTCACTTTTGGTGTAAATTTTAATCTAATCAGTGTGAATTCAATTTTAATTTGTCTTAAATACGAAAAAATTCACAACTTATTTTGTGAATTTTTTTGTATTTACAATTTTTTGTGAATATATTTGCATTCACAGATTTTGATGTGAATTTTTTTTTAATTCACACGATTTTTTGTGAATATATTTGCTTTCACAGATTTTGATGTGAATTTTTTTCAATTCACAGGATTTTTCGTAAATATTCACAATTTTTCTGTGAATTTATTTGTATGTTCAGAATATTTGTGAATACAATTGTATTTGTATGCATGCATGTGAATACAAATAAATTCGTATTTACACTTGTGAATACGAATTCATTTGTATTCGTATTTATAAATAGAACTACGCTCAACTCTGCAAATTGTAATAATAAGTTTACCTTCAATCTGCGATTCCTGCAACATATTGGACCTTCCTCTTCAATTTGACGTGCCTCAAGCGACGAACGATTTTTTTTATTATACAGTAACCCTTTAAAATTAATTCCTCGCCCTTTTTTTCTTCGGCTTGCATATGGAAATGTAATATGGTACCCCAGTCGGTATGTGGCGCACTAGTGTCATCTAGCGGTGAGTTTTGGCACTACGTCGTTAAGAACCGACGGAGTAAGCGCAGCAGACGCCGCCGTCGAAATTAGCCAGTGTCTCATTTCATCTTGAACTTTAGCGGCCCTGTTATATTTTGGGATAGTTCGAGAGTTAGGCATATTGTATTAGTTCATACAGGACAACATAAAAAGGCCCTACACGTCGTATCGTTATTTTTCGATGATTTTGTCCACCAGATCGTCGTTCTGCTTTATCGCTGCCCATGGCTACCCGTTGCATCGTAGTTCACGCACTTGCCGCTTCTGAACGCTGTCGCGACGATCCCCAGAGCGAAGAATAATAAACGCGTTGCCAACTTAACCGCGAACGCCGTTTCTCGCTAATGAACAATTACACTTAACAATCGCTAATTTAGCAAAATATACGATTTGACAACATCGTCGAAAGGCTCTGAAGCGATCGCAGACGATCCGTGAGTAACACACTTTTACCAATCACCTTAGTCCTTCTCCATTCGCTTAAAAGCAAATTTACGAATTTTAGAGGTTATGTCACCCTCCCGCAACAATTATTTCGAAAAAAAAACCCTGTAATAATCGGTATTCTCTCGTGAATTTGCGAATCTCGGAAGACGCGCGTCGTGCCACCGTATCGACGAAAAAAATATTTAAACAACGAAATGTCATCCGCCTGCAAAGTCATACAGCGAGGTATAGCGACCTCGAGTGTTCTACACGGGAAACGAAATTTTCGCAAATTTTTGCTGTACAACAAAAGAGGATCGAAGGAATTCAGAGACCGTCAGACGAAAAATCCCGATCCGGATATTCCGATCGACCGTGAGTCTATTTTTCGTCTATTTTTTTCTTTTTTAATCCCAAAATAATTTCCGGCTAATTTCCATGCCAAATTTCGCGATCTAATCTGCAACTCCGTCGATAAACGAGAAATAAGTATGAAAACGTAAGGTCCGTACAGGGTGTCCTGTTACGCATGGATAATCCTGCAACTGTCGATGGGTCAGATTGTGCCCTACACTATGCTGGAATTTCGAGATAAAAATCATCTATTTTTGGTTTTTCGCATGCCATTTCTACAAATGATAACCTTTTTTATCCAGTTTTAAAAAAAAACGGTTATTTTTTTATCTAGAAAAATCTTTTCAACCTTAAATGTTGACTTAACTTTATGAAAAAAGATTTTGCGCAGAATTTTCATACGAACCAATTTGAACATCCGACTTTGATAGGCTGCGGTGTAAAAAAAATGTACTACGTAATAGGGTGGCATGAATTTGAAATCTATTTTTTTTTCTTTTTGCTTTCCACGCGATTATCTTTTTTAACCCTTAATAGTCACTCTGGGTCCACGGGACCCAAACAAATTATTTTGATGCAGTACAACTTTTTTTTTCCAATAAAACATACACTTTTTTTATATGCGTAAGCATTTTATGATTTCCTTCTAAATCGCACCTGCGTTGGATGAAATAAATATACTTTTTGAAAAGTCCGCAGAAACCGCCATGTCTATTTCAAAGTACATTGTTTCTAGATTATAAAACCATTTTTTTGTTCAATAATTATAAGAGTACAGCAATTTTTTAAAAAAAGTCATTTTTCACATTTTTTGCATATTTAAAATTTAATTTTTGATTGCTAACCAATATCCTTGTATGAAACAAGGTTTACATTATGCTCAATGCATTCTTTCATTATTTATAACAATTTAAAAACGCCTGGGTCCCATGGACCCAGTATCGTGATTCTAGCTAAGTGTGATTACTAAGGGTTAAAGAAAAGAAAAATTGGTCGAATCTACAAGCGGTAAAAAAAAATTTTGAAGATGCTCAAGCCTCCCAAAAATTCGAATTTTTATTGAAAAATCTTTTTTTTTCGTGCACTTCTCACCCATTATAATTTTAAAATTATAAAATTATAAAATTATAATTTTAAAATTATAAAATTATAATTTTAAAATTATAAAATTATAATTTTATAATTTTAGAATTTTAGAATTATAATTTTATAATTTTATAATTTTAGAATTATAATTTTATAATTTTATAATTTTAAAATTATAATTTCATAATTTTATAATTTTATAATTTTAAAATTATAATTTTATAATTTTATAATTTTAACATTATAATTTTATAATTTTATAATTTTAACATAATTTTATAATTTTATAATTTTAAAATTATATTTTTATAATTTTATAACTTTATAATTTTAAAATTATAAGTTTATAATTTTATAATTTTTATAATTTTAAAATTAACCTCGCGAAAGCTCTACCCTGTCAATGAATATTTAGTGGCCGCTCAAGGGCTTCGAAATTTCCAATTTTCGCCAATTTTCTTTTTTTACTCATCGCACTCATAAATTTGCTGCTTTGTAAAAATTTTAAAACAATCGATAGTTTTTCGTCAGAAACACATTTTTCAAATTTACCTCACACTACGAACCCAAGAATTATAATCTTTGTTCTCATAAAAGAATTCTTCGAAGCTCTTGTTCACAAACAAAATTATAGGTCTCTGTTTTATTGGGTAAGAAGCGTGAGGTAAATAAAAAAATCCGTTTCTAAAGAAAAATAGATCAGTTGTTTTGAAGATTTCACAATGTTTTGAATTTGTGAGTGGGGAGAGAAAAAAAACGCGACAATTGGAAATTTCGAGGCTCTTGAGCGACCAGTAATATTCATTGTCCGGCTAGAGCTTTCGCGAGCTTAAATTGAAAACTATAAAGCGTAAAATTCATGGGTGAGAAGTGAACGAAAAAAAAATCGATATTTTAAATGAAAATTTGAATTTCTGGGAGGCTTAAGGAGGCTGGAGCGTTAGCCACAATCCAAGGTTAAATTTAATAAAAAATTCATGTTATTGTTGGAACTATACTGAGTGTACGAATTTTTTGAAATCTTTTCACCACCAAACGCCAGAGATAAAAAATAGTTTAATGTGCAAGACTTTCAGACTAAAGGGTATGTAATTATTTTGTTATTTAGCACCAAGATCAACCATTTCTAACAACGGATTAACGCAAACTAAAGCTTTGGGGCCGTCCATATATTACGTCATCGATTTTTGCTGATTTTCGACCCCCCCCCCCCTACAATCATCCTATCGTCATTTCCTAATGACCCCCCCCCCTCTCGCAAAACTGACGTCATTACCAGTTTGGCAAAATTAAAACATTTGCGGATTTGAGAAAAATTGGGTAACATTAAAACATTTTGTTATAGAATCATCTTTTATTATTTTTTACTTTGGCAATGTTTATTAATATAATAATATTATTCTTCCCTATTCTTTAGTTTTCTTTGGATAGCTCCCACATTTTTTTATAGAATCATCTTTTATTATTTTCTACTTTGGCAATTTTCATTAATATAATAATATTATTCTTCCCTATTCTTTAGTTTTCTTTGGATAGCTCCCACGGAGTTTTCACCCATTCTTGCAAATCCTGGATCACGGGTAATATCTCCGTATCCTCCCCATATTCATTTTGGCTCGATCGAACTATTTTCATAGGTACGCTGTTATTTGAAGTTCTCGAATATAATGTAGACAAACCTTATGTAATAAATAAATAAATAATGAGTTCAATAATTAATACCATTAGGTACTTGCAAAATATTTTTCATCACTCATGCGGGGAAACCACTCTAGTTGTACAATATACTATTGTACATTTTGAAGTAACTGGTATCACAAGAATGACGTCAATTTCGAAACGCCCCCCCCCCCCCCTCATCCATCATTTACCGTCATCCGCAGACGAACCTCCCCCCCCCCCAAATTTAGAATGACGTAATATATGGACTTTGTAAACATTTAGGAAAAAACATCCTCATCTTGAGCATCGTCAACCATAGGCCAATAATCTCGTGACGTAAATATGAATAGGCATAATTATAAATTACTCAAAATTTCATTGTGAATTGTATAAAACATTCGATATCGTCGTCTTTGTTTATAATAATCATCGTTAATGTCATACTTTTTCAAGTTGGTAGTGACACAAAAGGTTTTCTAATTTACGTAATGAAAATATTAAAATGCACAATTTTGCCCTTTAATTATATATTTTTTAAAAATTAGCATATATAGAATAAATCTGTACGTCGTATACATTTTTTTGAGGTTTATTGACGAAAAAAAAAATGAATAAACCGTCATTTGACTCAACCGAATCGCTCGAACCTCCTTAAGCGACCTCTTAATATTTTTTGACCACTCGTCATAACGTATTGATTGTTAGAGAAAGTGTGCGCCGAAGATTCTCCATAGAGTACAATGTTCAAAGAGTGCTCTTGGCACTCCTCTCAGCTTGCGGAGCGGTTTTTTTTTCTGTGGACCACAACAACCAGGGTATTTACGCATATGGAAAACAGGGAAAACTCAGGAAATTTCTTTCCTCCAGAAGTAATCAGAGAAAAATCAGGGAATTTTGAAAATTCTCCGGAATCTTTCCAAAATTTACTTTTTGCGAGAATAACGAAAAATAAAAACGACTTGGAAAAAAAACTGCAAAGTACAAAAATAAAGATTTTTGTATATTTTTCGTATTTATATTATTCTTCATCATATACAAAAAAAACGCTACGTTAGTGCCAAACATTGAAAATTTAAAAAACTTCAAACTAATTTACTCCAAAGCTCTGTACATTTGCATTCGATTTCGGAACTGGGAAAACTCAGGGAAATTCTTTCCTTCTGGAATAATCAGAGAAATGTCAGGGAATTGTGAACATTTTCTGGAATTTTTAAAAAATTTACTTTTGCTTTTTGCGAAAAAAAAACGAAAGTATGAAAATAAATATTTTTGTTTATTTTTCGTATTTATATTATTCTTCATTATATACAAACAAAAAAGTTGTTTTGTAAAAAGCTTGGCGAAAAAGTTGTGCAAATAAAACTCGATACTACTACCACAAAAAAAAGTTACGTCGGCGCGGAACATGGAAAATTTCAAAAACTAAAAACTAATTTACCCCACAGCCTATACATATGCATTCCATTTGATGGGGTTGAAGATTGCATCCTTCGAATGCAACGAAAATTCTTTTTCTTCTCTTATTTTCAATCTCATCCGAAATCATATTTTCAAGATTTCTCGTTGTCATAAAAAATTCCTGCCTGATTTTCGTAGCTTAAGTATGCCAAAGGAAATGTGCGAAAAAGAAAACATTTATTTTCGTTGCATTCCAAAGATGCAAACTTTAACATCATTCGATTTGTCGATACACAGCCGCACAATATTTATCGAAGATAAGTGTTTATATTTATTTTTTTATTTATTGGCACCGACATAACATTTTTTGTCTCTAATAAGAAACAAGTTCTGTATTTGCTTTTGAGGGGCTGTACCAGTGTGAACGCTGAAAATTCGGGTGATTTTCGGGAATTTTTCGAAAGAAAAGTACACAATTAAATGTTTCGGAAAATTAAGAATATATTTGGCTATATTTGAACTATATTAGATAATTTTTTCATGGAAAAATATTGAGATCCAAGCGACTTATGCGCCCCTTCGGAGGCGCAAATAAAAAAGTTCCTCCACTGCTGACATGATTCCGGCCGATTGAGTAGCTGAAACCGAAAAAGGAAAAAATGTCGTTAAACTGGAAGGTATTTCCTGCACAATGACGTAGGATTTTCGAAAAATATCAAAATCTTGCAAAACGGCGTAGTTATGAAAAAAGTCTGTTTTCTTGCCTATAAAATGGTCGTTTTTTTCGATACCTAATCGTCAATTTTCATCCAATCAAAAATATCCTACGTCATTGTAGAGTAAATATATTCAAGAGTACTCAGTTCAAATTTCAAGTCAATCGGAAAATTGCTCTTTGAGTTACAATGTCGGCAAATTAGAAAAATCTCAATTCGAAAAAAACGCGTTTGAAGATTTAACTATCGATTTTTGCAAGATAAAATGATTAAGATACGGCCTGGAAATTTTTACAGGATATTCTTGAAAGTGTAAACTGTAGAAAAAGTAAAAAAAATCGATTTTTTGTAAGTTTCACACTGGCATAGCCACAGTTGGGCGTAATTTTATTTATTCATGCTCCACTTATTGTAAATACGAATACAAATACAATTGTAGTCACAAATATTCTGAACGAACAAATAAATTCACAGAGAAAGTTGTGAATATTCACAAAAAATGTGAATAATAATAAAAAAATACTGTGAATTTAAAAAAAATCGAATCAAAATCTCTGAATGCAAATGTATTCGTAAAAAATTGTAAATACAAAAAATTCACAAAATAAGTTGTGAATTTTTTCGTATTTAAGACAAATTATGATCAAATTCACAATGATTAGATTAGAATTTACACCAAAAGTGAGTTCTTACGTATTTTAAGAGAAAACGTTGCGTCGAGGCGAAGAAATTTTTGCAAAGAAAGTTGTGAGTTTCAAATATTACATTATAAATATGAAAAAACTCACAAAATGAGTTGTGAATTTTCTCAAGTTGAAGAAAATTAAAATCGAATTCGCGACAATTATATTAAAATTCAGCCACGAGTGAGTTTTTACGCTTTTCTCTCCTTCCTTCTTTTCATGAACTTGTGGGAATTGACAACTCATTTTGTCAATTTTTTCATATTTATAATATAATATTTGAAACATAGTAGAATCAGCAGTGATGTATGGAGTGGAGATTTGGGGATTGGGGGAAATTGAATCCTATAAAAGAATAAAGAGCAGGTTTTGTAAAATGGCGCTAGGGGTGCACAGAACGACCCCTAATTACATTTGGAGGAGAGAGTTGGGAGTGCCAACATTGGAATACATAATTAGAGAAAGGGCTCTGAGATATTTGAAAGAGGTTGTGAAGATGGGGGAGTCGAGATGGCCAAAAATATGTTTGCGAGAGGAGCTAAGAGCGATTGAGAATGGAACCCCCTCGAAGTGGGGAAAGGATTAAAAAAAAATATTAAGGGGTAAGGCCACTGTAACGGCCCAAAAAAAAAGGTTTTTTCACTAATTTTTTGCTCCCGAAATTGAAGGTATTTGAAAAAAAACTTTTAATGGTGTTATCGGGCATACATTAAACTTTATTATAAAATTTTTTTACAGTAAAAAAAAACAAAATGGCGGTTCCACAGCTATCTTCCCGGGACATGTTTTGCTTCCAGGGCTCCGCGGCACGCAGCACCACTGGTGCACTTTTGAATCTAGAACAAAAAAAAACCATTAATCTAGAGGGCTATAGCTAGAGAATGTCGATCGGATTTTAAAAAGTATCAATTTTTGTGGATTTGGCGTGCGTTTGAAAAAAAAAATTGATTTTTGACGAAAAAAACGGCAAGTTTTTTGTTAATAAAAAATCAATAAATAAAGTTCTTGAAAATTCCGATCGACATTCTCAAGATAATGTAAATGTTCACATCTGGTTAAAATTTCAAGTAAAAAAAATGAAAATTGTTCGAGTTATGCTGCGTGCCATTTTGAAAAACCATGTTTCGAGAAAAACGCGTTTAAAGTTTTGCGAATAGTTTTTTATTGGAAAAAATTTAAAAAAGACGTCGCACAGGACCTTTTTTTTCTTATTCTAGAGGGTTTAAACTATTTTTTAAGCCAATAAAAAAAAATCGATTTTTCAAAAAATTTACAGTGGCCTTACCCCTTAATGGAAATGGGAATTGAGGATCTAGTAGGGATGATAAGAGAGGAGACAGACGAGGGCGAACTAGAAAAAAAGGTGAAAGAAGGATTAGAAAACCTAAAGAAAAAAATACTGGGGGAGGAAGAAAAAAGAGTACAAAAATCATCATACAATAGTTTATACAAGTACTTGGTGGAGAACGAAGAAAGCCCATGGAAATACTGGAAGGAGGAAGGATAGATAGAAGGAGTGACGGGTACGGAGAAAGAATTGTGGGCAAGAATAAGATGTGGAAACGTATGGAGGGCGGGAAAGAAGGGGGAGAAAAATTGGCGGTGCAGGATTTGTGAGGAGAAATTTGAGACGGTGGAGCACCTCCTAATTTGCAAAAAAGGCTGGGAAATGATGCCAAAAGAGGCAAGAAAAGAAGCGGAGGAGTGGATACAAGGAGTGGACGAGGTTGCGATAAAAGGGGAGATCATTAATATGTTAAGCGGGAAAATAAATGTGGGAATTTGCCGCTACTTCAAAGAAATAGAGGCATTATGTGCAAAAATGAAAAAAGAGGAAAAAGATGAGAGCGACAGCGATCAGTAGTGGTTAGGATATAGGTTAGAATTTTAGACGTAAGTTAGGTGTAAGTTCGTGAATGAGATTGATTGTAAGAAAAGAGACTTTGTAAAAAACTTTATAACAAGTTGTGCAAATAAAACTCTATTATATATATATTTGAAACTCACAAATTTTTTTGCAAAAAATTATTTGCCTCGACGCAATGTTTTCTCTCAAAATGCGTAAGAACTCACTTTTGGTGTAAATTTTAATCTAATCATTGTGAATTTGATGTTAATTTGTCTCAAATACGAAAAAATTCACAACTTATTTTGTGAATTTTTTTGTATTTACCATTTTTTGTGAATGCATTTGCATTCACAGATTTTGATGTCCATTTTTTTTAATTCACAGCATTTTTTGTAAATATTCACATTTTTTATGAATTATTTATGAATTATTATTTAGTATTTGTATTCGTATTTACAATAAGTGAAGTATGAATAAATTCGTATTTATATAAACATGAAAATCACGATGTGAATAAATTCGTATTCGTATTTATAAATAGAACAACGCCCAACTCTGGGTAGAGCACCTCAATGTATATTTTTTTACTCCGAGCGTTACAATTATTTTTCGAATTTCAGTTTTTTTTTTCAAATTACATTTTAATATTTAACATATTGATATATTGGGTTACAAAAAAAAAGATTATGTCCTTTTTGTTCAAAAATGTTCGACGAATTGTAGATCGAGGAGTTAGGGCGATCGGACACGAGCGCGACGGCAAATTCTGCGCCATACCGGAGATGATGCCGGAACTGATAGTGCCGGACTTGAAGGGTTTCAATCTCAAGCCTTACGTCTCTTACAAGTCCACGGAGGTTGTACAGAGCGAATTCACGGCTCAGGATCTCTTCCAGGCAGTCTACGCTGCTAAGATCGAAAAAGACTTCAAGGAGGGTAAACTCAAGCCCGACGGTGAACCCGTGGAGCCGAGCGAACACGAGAAAATGACGCCGCAACAAGCCAAAGATCTCGCCGGCATGACGGGCACCGATTTATTTTGAATAAAAATCGTGTAGTGCGCAAACGCAAAGAACGTCTTTTTCTAACTACGAAATATATGTATCTGTATATATAGTTATATAAAATAGCGATTTTCGAGGGACCGATCATTTTCATAGTTCCTGCGTGAAGTGGAGCTTTGAAAAATGTAAATTACGCCCAAAGTATTGTGATGCGTTGCCTGTCTGGGAAAATAATAAAAGCAGGCCAAAATCAGAAGGCACCTCCAGCATCCCGGTCATGCTGCACTGCCGGAAAATAATTGATATTGGGCGCCAGTGGGCGGCCATCTGGAGGCGGCACTTTTTCTTGCTGGACTTCCGACCAATTCGCGTTGCTTGACACCCTTTGTCCGCTTCTCTATTCTCGTGGAGCTACTATTTCATTGGTAGCAATAAACGGCAACCTTTTCTTAAGGGACAACACCACTGTGACGGCTTCAAAAAATCGATTTTTTGAAAACCATCTAGAAAAATCTAAAATACATTTAAGATTAAGATGCCGTTGGACCCAGGTCGAAAAAATAATTATTTTCGGAGATATTGAATATTTTGTGGAGCGGTGCAGCGCTCCGTGACGCTCGGGGTCCCGCGCAGTTGCGCGCCTCAGGGTCGGCAGGTATACCGGGCCTTTACCAGGTCCTGCGGGTCTTTCCCAGGTATTCTTTTGTCTCCCTTCACAAAAACCGGCTATTGTTATAAATATTAGAAAAAAAGCCATAGGTGGCGATAATTGAAAAATGTTCAAGTCGTCAATCGTCAATCGTCGATATTGCAGCTGATATCGCGGTATTATTATTCAATGATGGCCTGAGAAGCCTCATGAAAGTTTTGGAGACGTTGGGGATAACTATCGGCCCAAATTGTTTCAATTTTGCGTTGAAACCGACGCAGCGCGGATCGAGCTGGCGGAGCGCTCGCTCACAGACGCTGCAAAAGAGGCAAGAAGAGCCTCTACAAGTTCGAGAAAAGATGCTAGGGACAATGATTTGCTTCTTGAAGGCCAGCTATATGGTGCCGGCATCGCTGACTAAAGGTAAACATTTTTTTTTTCCAATTTATCGCATAAATTAACAAACCTAAAACTTTGAGCGCGTTTTTCTCAAAACCACTTTTTTGAGTGCGGCACGCAGCAGAACTCGAGCAATTTTTATCCGATCGACTTCAAATTTGGACTGCATCAATAAAACTAGATTATCTAAAGAAGTACATAGGATTTTTTCGATATCTCAATAATAAAAAAAGTTATAGCCTATTTTCGACGAGAAATTTTGCTCGAAAATCGTCCTTTAATTTCAAAAGCGTGCCTATTTTTAAAAAATCAATATTTTTTCAAATCCCTATGTACTTCTCTTCAAAATATCATATTATTAACGAAAACACTCGGTATTTTTTTTCAGATCGACTTTGAAGAGAGTTCTGTTGCGTGCCGCAAACCACTGCAGAGGCAACAGTACCTGACGCGGGAGCTTCCCCAGCGTCACTATGAGGCGTGAAAAATTTGAAATTTTTTTTTTATGTATCTTCAATAAACAACGAACAAAACAAAACAAAAATTTTCGAAAATCTCTTTTTTTCCCACAAAAAAAATTCTTGAAAAATGGCAACAAACAGGGGGTCACAGTGGTGTTGTCCCTTAACTTACAGACTTATTAAGGGCCCCCACAGTGACGGGTCAAAAAACATGTGCGAATTTAACATTTTTTTTCGTATGAAAAAGTCATTCACTCATAAAATTAATTACACATCTATTTAGTATGAATATCAAGCTGTTAGAGAATATTTTTTTGTTTTTCGGTATACAAAATGGCCGACTACTCGAAACTTCTCGAAACAGCTTTCTTGCAATTGGCGTGACAAATAACTTCAACAATTGTCACTCGATTTACATCAAATTTAAAAGTTATGTTCCTAATTGCATTTCGCAAAGTAGTTCGTACGGAATTTCTGATTAATCGAAAACTTTTCATTTTATGAGCAATTATAACGGAACTTTGCACTGAAAATTCATTTCTTAAGTTCAAATACCCACAACTTTTAAATAAAGCAATATTTTTAAAATTGTTTACGTAATTCTGTAGGTATTCTAATGTAGATTGACGAGAATTTTTGTTTTTTGTTCAAGGTAAAAAATTGTGGATGCTAAATGTCACGCCGCGAAGCGCCTAAAAAAAGATAAAAAAATATTAGTAGTCGGCCATTTTGTACATGGAAAAAAATATATATATATTTTCTAACAGCTTGATATTCATACAAAACAGATGTGTAATAAATTTTATGAGTGAATCACTTTTTCATACGAAAATAGCGCCAATAGCGTGTCGAATTACCAAACTGATCTAGTAAGTTACTAGCTTTCGGCCAATAGCACGTTGAATTACCAAACTAATCTAGTACGTTACTAGCGTTGGGCCAATTGCATGTTCAATCACCAAACTGATCTGGTAAGTTACTAGCATTGGGCCAATAGCATATTGAACCATCAAACTGATCTAGCAAGTTACTAGCGTTGGGCCAATCTCATGTTCAACGATCACACTGATCTAGTAAGTTACTAGCATTGAGCCAATAATGTGTTGAATCATCAAACTGATCTAGTAAGTTACTAGTTTTCGGCCAATAGCACGTTGAATCATCAAACTGATCTACTAAGTTACTAGTTTTCGGCCAATAGCATGTTCAACAATCACACTGATTTAGTAAGTTACGCATTTAGTTGTCTAATCTAATTACGTTACGCATTTCTAATTAAGTTACTTAAGTTACTATAAGTCTCATTAACTTACTCTGATTAAGTAATTTCTACTACGCAAATCTAATTAAGTTACGCATTTAGATTTAGTAAGTTGGGCCAATCGCATGTTCAACCATCACACTGATCTAGTAAGTTACTAGCATTGAGCCAATAGTGTGTTAAATTACCAAACTGATCTAGTAAGTTACTAGCTTTCCGCCAATAGGATGTTGAATCACCAAACTGATCTACTAAGTTACTAGCTTTCGGCCAATAGCATGTTCAACCATCACACTGATTCAGTAAGTTACGCATTCAGTTATCTAATCTAATTAAGTTACGCATTTCTAATTAAGTTACTTAAGTTACTTTAAGTCTCATTAAGTTACTCCAATTAAGTAATTTCTACTACGCAAATCTAATTGAGGTACGCATTTAGATTTAGTAAGTTGGGCCAACCGCATGTTCAACCATCACACTGATCTAGTAAGTTACTAGCATTGAGCCAATAGTGTGTTGAATCACCAAACTGATTACTAGTAAGTTACTAAAACGCTGCTGCTGCTCACTGCCCATTAAAAAGTTCCCCTGGACTTCCCTCCACTTTCGCGCCAGAGCTTTCACCGCCCCGGATTTTGAAGAAATAAAAATGTTCAGCAACCCTTCTTATTAGTGTATTTCCGGTCGATTCGCTTCGCAAAACAAACTCGTCTCCGGTTTCTCTTTACTTTTACACAAGTGAGGCTTAGGAGAGACATTTTTCTCGGCCCCACGATGAAGGTACACGCGCGTTGGACCTTCCGCGACCGCAGCGATCCGTGCGGTCATCCAAGACACCACCAATGTCGGTTTTCGTCCGATCTTCAGCCACCGCCATCGTCGCTCGTACGAGAACGAATTGAGGTTAGAAAGAACCCTTTCGTTGAGCGATCCAAAATCACCATCTACACGCGCTATTTTTGTGGAACAAGGACTGAAAAACAGAACTTAACCGTATATGCCTCGAGTGCAAACTATATTTGAAAAAAAAATCAAGTCAAATTCCGCGTCCCGACGATCACGCTCGGGCTCTTTTGCGGAGTTCGTTGGAAGTAAATATACAAAAAATTAGCAAATCGTAGCGCTCGTCATTCACGACTTCGCGGGCACACGAAGCGTACTGGAAATTCAATCGCCGTCTTATGTTTCACCTCGTTACAATGACAACTTGGACTACCTACTCGATAGACATCCTATTTTTATTCGTTCAGTCACTCCGATATGTACTTAAAACGTTCAATTTTTCGATGTTTTCTCATCCCATTTCAAAGTCTTCTTTTTTTTTTTGTAGCACGCATAATTGTTATCCCTACATATATTTGCATCTATTGACTATGAAGTTTAGACTTGCGTTGCGACATTATACAATACATATTATCACATATACAATTTATTACGAAACGAAATCTTTTTCTCTCTTTTTCTCTTTAAGTGTGAGTACATGTAAAACATTATTTTCCTCGACACACACAGGATGGACATATTACTTTTTTTCAGTAATGCTAAAATCGCTGCATTGTTTTCTTGCTAATCATTAATAATAATAAAAAATCGATTATTATTGCTGGCGAATTATTTCGAAAACGATCATTACTTGCGTGTAAATGTGTGTGTGTGTGTGTGGGCGCACGCGCGCGCGCGTGTGTGTGTGTGTGTGAATATACAGGTTCGCATTGTGATTTAAAATCTTTCAAGTAAAAGTTGATCAGTTGTAGGACCAGGAAAACAGGACTCAATTTGACCTCGGTCCAACGGTCAAGGTCGCGTTAAGGTCAACTTTGTTATAAATAAGACACATTTTTTTTAAATAAAAAATGTGTATCTTTATCGAAAAGTGTTAAGTTGACCTTCGCATGACCTTGACAGTTGCATCCTGGGACAAATTAACAGCTCCATCTTTTCCACCATTTGGAACCAAACCACTTTTATTTGAAACACTTTTGCTTTCCATGCGTAGGTCCGGAGATAACGACTTGAAACAAGTTAAAATGGACACCCTGTATACGTAGTGTATGCATTTGTAACTTTTAACAAGAAGACGTGAATGTTCTATTGATAATTGGAGCGTTTTTTTCGACGTTTCATCCTGACGGGCCACTAGTAAAAAATGGCGACTTCAGTTTTCAATTTCGTCTGCTTCAATATGATTGGTATTGCCTTAAAAAAACGCTTTCTGGTTTAAGCGAAGTTTGATTGTTTCTTTTCTACCCGCTAGCACGCCAGCGATAGCCAAAGGATTTTTCCATTGGCCGATGTTTTGGCCGCTTTATCGCTACAGGGTGGATAGTGGTCTGTTCCGCGTATGCCTGTCAAGGCGAGGTAGGATAGGCCGACCACCCTCAAGTGGCGACCTTTACAATAAATGCTTCCCTTTTTCTCTTTGGTGAATTTATTCCGTGCTAACTCGATTCATTTTTGAGTTTCGCGAAGAAAAGAAAAAAAAAAGAAGTAGAGGTTATGATTGTAATCGGGGATAACAAATGCACCACGAGGATAAACCGGCGACGGCGCTACTGTCGCGTGGACTCCAAGATGGCGTTCTTCGTTTATTCATATTTCCGAATAATGTGGACTTTAAGGAGTTTCGATACTACTTATCAGCTGCAAGATTGGGGATGAAAATACAACGAGCTTTCGGCAGGCTGCCAACTACTTGTGAATAAAACTTCGTGTAAAAATAAATCATTATTGAGCGATTTCCAACTCATAATGCTGACAAATATTTCTCAGCAGGAAAATAACATTAATACTTATCAATTTTGCAATTGAAAATAGATATGTTGCTGTTTTAGTCAAGAAAAAATAACTGATAGACTTGACAAAAAGGGCCGTTTCCGCCATTGGCACGACTGACTATCGCTAAAGCGTCGTCGGCTCTAGGTTATTCACACGGTGAAAAACGTTCAACGTTTTATCAAGATTTTTTATTCGAGTACAGAAAACGTTAAAAGTGTCGAGCGTTCGAATAAATATATTTCAGCTCAAATAATGTCGTAAAATGTACGCTCCAAACACCCGCCGATTTTGAAATACCCGCCAGCCGATGCTTGAGTGAGTGGCTCACCCTACAGAGCCAGTTAACGCGGTGTTGTCACGATTAACCTACAAATTACGGTAATGTTCAAAAACAAGCCCTTCGGGCTCAAAATTGACATCTTTTTTCGAGTGTTATCAATGAACGAAGTAGAGAAATCGCTTATTTTTTTAACACGACATTCCCAACTCTATAGTTGGGGCTTTCTGAGTTTTTCGTTTAAATCGAAGTATTATTTTAGCCCCTGCAGCCCTATAACTAATATTTACGAGGTGCCATGTGTATTACCAAATGGATAAAAGTTTCACTTGAACATTAAAAATCTCCGAAACCATATTGTGAAACGGATTAATTTTTGCACAGTTAAGGCCTTAGGCCACTCTAGAGGCCGAAAAAATAGGCTTTTTGGGGATTTTTTTTCAGAAAAACTAGAAAATTAATCGAGATTACAAAAAAAGGGTGTTTATCATACATATCAATGACTGTACACAATAATTTTTTTGAAGCGATTAATTTCGAAATGGTGGCTGTGCAGCGTTTATCTCAAAACTGCATTTTTTAAGTTGGCCGGAAACACAACTCAGACAATTTTCAACCGATTCACTTGAAATGATGAATATATCTTGAAAAATACATTGTCTATGAAAGTACGTAGGATTTTTTGTTACATTGCATAGTTCACTTGTTTTTAACAATTATCTACAATTTTTCGGCAAATTTTTGGAAAGTGAAAAATTTGCCTAAAAATCGCCAGATAATTGTTAATAACAAATGAACTACACAATATAAACAAAAATCCTTAGTACTTCCATAGACAATGTATTTTTCAAGATATATTCAACATTTCAAGTGAATCGGTTGAAAATTATCTGAGTTATGTTTCCGGCCAACTAAAAAAATGCAGTTTTGAGTTAAACGCTGCACAGCCGCCATTTTTAATTTAATCGCTTAAAAAAAGTTACATACCTTCACTGATATGTATGATAAATACCCTTTTTTGTAATCTCGATTTGTTTTGTAGTTTTATTGAGAAATGAAATCCCCAAAAAGCCTATTTTTCGGCGTCTAGAGTGGCATTAATGCATCCTGAATGAATCTATCGGTGAAGTCAAACGTGTACAAGCATTTCAATTTTGGTGTCGAAACTCCTTGAAAAGTCGCATTGTGGCCACGGTCTTATAAACAGGCCTGGGCACAGAGGCTAAAATTGTGTGACACTAAGTGAGGCCAATTGAGTTCCAAATTCCGCCACGTCGCTAGCGTCGGAGCGGCCGATTTGCTTATATATACTAGTGTTGTTGTGTTTGCTAGTAAATTGTGTATAACCTCGTCGCCACCTTACCGCACCGTATACCGACGTCCAACAGAAGTGGAAATGTTTATTTTATTTGAAGTGTCTTTTATTGAAGTGAACCGATAATTCAAGTAAATTGATAATTGAAGTCAAAATTTTGCAATGCCTGAAAGATCCTATATTGCGTGTAAAATGGGTGAAGGCAGTATCGCCACTCATAAATGAATTAAAAACAACGCACAAAATATGCGAGAAGCATTTTAATCAATCCGACATTATGCGCCACTTCATCCATAAAAATGGAGATGGACAAATTATCGCACAAGTAAGTTTCTATGGTCGTGTTCGTTGGGTCTCATCATTTTGATACGAACAAGTGCGCATGTGCTTAATGATGCGCAACGCGCAACTGCGCAACGAAACGTGCGCATCATCAAATGCGCATCATTATGCGTATGCGCAATCAAAATGATGAGACCCAACGAACACCACCTTTGATAAATGCTATATGTAATTATGTAGTGGATGTATTCTTGTTACAACCATGAAGACAGTACGCATGCGCTAGTATATCGCTCTCTGCCCCACAATCGGCCGCTCCGATACTAGCGCTCCAAATAGTGTGGCCCGTTTCGGAACTTAAATGGCCTCACTTTTTGTCATACGACGGCCTATGCAAAGTATAGGAGTGCCCAGACCTGTTTATAAAACCGTGATTGTGGCACACTTAAATTTGGGGGAAACAAAAGTCCGTTTTTATTATATCTCGATGTCACTATACTGGGGAATTGATTGTGTATATCGCATTGGTCAAAGTATAAAGATGGTCAAAGATGATACGCAAAAGTTCAAGGAGTAATTAAGATTGCTCGGTCGCCATTATTTTTATTCGCAGCAACAGGCTTGAAAATCATACGGTGAAATCCGTGCCCGCTGGAGCAGTTATCCTCTTTAAAAAAAATTTATTCCGAACTGCATATATACCCGAAAAGAGGGCGTCCCTCATCGTGATGACGACTCTGGCGCCGGCGTCACAAGGGGTCATGGCCGCCCTAAAGGGTGCTCCTTCAAACAAGGTTATGGACTGGAACATTTTGTACAAACAAACACAACGTTGAATCGCCACCTACGCTAATAATTCTAATCTTAATTATTGTATACACACTTGCGTCGATTAATCTACAATAGTTGATAAACAATTTGATCCTAGTACACGCATTCATCGTCGAATATCGAACTTTATTTACATTCGTTCGATGTTTTCGTCCCCGTATGGAATTGCGAAATTAGAGCGGCCATCTTGCTTAGTTCAAATTGCCGCCACCGCGGGCGCACCAGTCTTCCGAGTCCACGAACAAAACATTGTTAGTTTTCCCGCGCGCCGGTATTGCTTTCTACAACGAGCATGAGGTTTTTAACGACATAGTGCTACGAATTTCATCGAGCGTTGTGAGCCTATTCGATGCATTTCGC
This sequence comes from Ophion obscuratus, assembly GCA_964007375.1. NCBI lineage: Eukaryota > Metazoa > Arthropoda > Insecta > Hymenoptera > Ichneumonidae > Ophion > Ophion obscuratus. The sequence goes on along the minus strand of OZ023324.1, from coordinate 26,610,927 downwards.
AGATGCTTCGTTTTGTTGCTTTCGCCCCTTTTTTTCATCGTTTATCTTCGATCGAGAAGATAAGATTGAATGGAAATTTATTAATTTCATCCTCTAACTTATCGATAGCGTGCAATGAAATGTATGCTTTTTCTAATACAATCAATAAAATGACAATGAAACAGTCGTTGATTTTTGAGGTTATGTTGCACTTTGTCTCGACCCATTTATGACCATTTGATTACCCTTTTTTCCTATATTTCTACGAGAGGGTTTGTAGTATTTTTAAAAAAACTGATTTTTACATTCCACTATCGTCAACTTTAATAATCGACGTGAAAAATAAGAATAAATCCGGGAAGGTCGGTGTCCAAACGTCAAATCTTCCTTCATCCGTGTCCTGATACACCCTTCGATTATGTACAATAATTGTCTAAACGTGAGACGAAGCACACGCACAGATCCCTCGCCTTCTTCTTCCCGCCTCGTAACGTCGCCTATGGCCCTTAAACGCTATTTCCTTTTTATTTATTTCATCGACGAGCTAATTATCTCTCTACGATATATTTCCCCTTTGTGGTTTGAGCATATTACGCTTGTCCTGAATAACTCGTTGGCAGTACAAGATATTTTCCCCTAATGGATCAATTCTTCGAGTACGCTGCTTATAACGCTTCGCTCAATATTTTCTTCTCGCCCCTTTCGTCGCCCTTTCATTCCTTCGTTAGCCCCCCTTTCTTCGTCTAAGCGGTTCTTTGTTGTATTCGCTGCTTCGTTTTCTTCGCCCACCCGTTCTCGCTGCCTTGTCTTCGTTTTTTTCATCATCTTCGCTTTACTCCGTTGCTCTAGTCTTGGAAACGGACCGTATAAAAACGAGGGTTTCAGAAGATTCTGCGCTACCGTCCAGAAATCACTGTCTACCGTATCTGAACTTAATAATCGTTCGTCTAAAGCGCGCAGACGGTTGGTAAGGAGACCGAACTGAACGCATCACCGTATGACGTTGGCAGCGCCGGAAAAGATGGCGAGTACTTATCCGCTCGGGGAAGTTAAGCCTTTGCGGTTATTCGCCACCAAAAAAAACGCGATTTAGGGAAGAAATAGTTTTTTTTTGCAATCCAATGGTACATGATAGAAACGATAAAACGGAAGAAACAAAAAATATAGCAGCATTTATCGGTGGTGTACAATTTTCTTTCAAAATCCACGGCGATCCAAGCTATGGTGCGAATGTGGAGTAAATGCCAGGGGGTGACTTTTTAAATGTTATTATGTATGGGAAAAACGTAACTTTTTCATGGGCAGTGAGCAGCAGCAGCGTTTTAGTAACTTACTAGCACCGGTTCGGTGATCCAATACGCCAACCCAACGCTAGTAAATTACTAACATCGGTTCGGTGATTCAGCACGCTATTGGTTCAACGCTAATAATATATGGTAAGTTACTAAAAAGTTGCTGCTTTTTGCTGTCCATGCAGTACTTGCCCTAAGAGTACAGAGAAAGAGGAAACGGGGTGTCAAGCCGAGCGAATTTGCCGGAAGTCTAGTAATCAAAAGTGCCGCTCACAGGCGATTTTCAATCATTTTTCAGCATTGCAACGTGACTAAGATACTGGAAATACCTTCTGATTATGAGGTGTTTTTGTTATTCCCCGAGTCTGGCAACGGACCACAACGTTTTGTATCTAATTTACAATTTTTGGAGCTTCACTTCACTCGTATTGGCGATCTTCACGTCCTAGCGGTGGCGCGGCGATATTCCAATATGGCCGGTCAAAGTATAACGTCGAATGTAAACAATTACTTCGTTCTTGATTTCCTGCGAGTTGACTATTCGATTTACCGCCATGGTAGATTGTAGAGATGGTACCGCCGTGAATAATTTATTTTTCGCTTTTTTTAGCTCTATCAGCTCTGGATTTATATTTTTTAAGGTTATGAGAGTCACTTGTATGTTTCAAGAAAGAGTGATTCTATTTTTCAGAGCATACTTTTTACTAGGGACGTCTGAAATTATATTTATACGTTGTCTATAACCGAAATAAATTTTAATATTGCTCAATTTATCATTCATAAAGATGCAAACTTGGGGGAAAAAATCTTGTGGAGTGACTACAAACGCGCCTTGATGACCTAAGGGAGTCATTCTCAGAGCCAACAACTACCATTTCTAAAGAAAACTTTATCTTTAGGTGGCTTACGGAACGACAATTCACTTTTATAATCGAGTAATTTTTCGTTTTTCAATGTTATCCATTGTTATCAATGTATTTTGACAAAGTTTACTATACTAGTAAAGCTTTGGCCTTAGGCCGCGAGAGGCGCCAAGACTTTAGGGAATCGCGAATTATGTGAAACCTTTGACGCAGGGGGCTGACACTGGTAGATAAATGCTGTTCGCGAAATGTCCTTACCGCACTGTGGCGCTAGTAGTCGTGTGACAGGCATGCATATATATGTACGTTGCACCGGTGTTCCGAATATTTTACACGAATAAAAGTCTAGTGTAGATAACGTTACGAAAACAATTATTCGCGTGTATGATGAATCCTGTTATCGCTGCAACAGTACATGCTGTTATCGCAATAACGATAACAGTACGAAACGAAAGATTGAATCGTTCAGCTGATCGGAGTATTTAGAGCCGAAGCCTGTCACGTAACAGCCAACGCTAGGTAGTGGCGCTTTCAAGAACTAAAAAACCCAGACAAAACGCGCTTTCGTTTATCGTATAGGAATAGTAGGCCAATGTCAGGGGGCTGGTTTGACGCCAACGTATCTGCGAACAAGCGGCTGTAGGCGGCGCTCATAAAGGTAATGAAAAGTGCCATCTGAAGATGGCTGACACGATGCACTTCCATCGCGTATCACCTAGGCCCCCACTACCGATGTTCTTTCCTGTTTCTCTTTACTCTTAGGACTAAATTGACACACAGCGCACTCGGTGAGCACATTTGATACTGATACATGTAAAGATGGCGGCCATGTCTTCAATCCATGAAGCTCGGTCTCCTTATATTTCTCGTCTCACGCAATCTCCTTTCTTTTTTTCTTATTATTTTGAAACGCCCCCTACGAGGGCTACGAGCAACTCGTACGAACTTAACGAGTCTGCGATCTTCCCCTTTCCGACGAGGCTCAGTCTACGAATCGACATTTCGTCTCTATCGAACATTCATATTTAGTTTCGATTGCACGCGCATTCCCCTCTCGAGAGGACACTGAAAAGTGAATACAAATTTTTTTACGCCATTCTTCCTATTTTATCGTTCATTGCGCTTGCGTCGCGCCAATACCGTGAAATACGCCGCAACCTTTTTCTGACCAATCGCAATCCTTTCTTTCCAAAGTGCTCGCAAAGATGCGACGCTCGAAGCGATCGCCCGAAGAAAAAATAAAAATTCCCCCAAATTTCTTCCCCGATATGTTTCTCGTACGATTTGACAATCACACTTGTGACGAAAAATTTAGTCGTGTACTCATAGAGATTTGCGCAGATTGGATTTTGCAAAAAACCGATACCCTGATTCGTTGGGATTGGTACGTAACGCGGCCGCGATCGATGATCTTCGAGATGTACCAATGATGATTCGTCAAGGGATGGCGCCACCATGTTGGGTAGGAAGAATTCGTTTTTCCCCTAAATCTGTAGTTTAGTCACACATGCATTTGGTTTTTTTCAGTCTGAACGAGACGAGATTATTTTGTTACGAACGTAAAAGGAGGAACCCAAACTTTTATCGTGTTTTCCATCTGATTGCTGCCATTTTCAATTTTGCGCTAATCAGCTTGACATTTTTACGCAACATTCTTATGTACATTTTCTCGAGGAATGACTAAGATTCTTGCGAAATGTTGAGAAGCTTGTCTTTACCAAGAATTTTGACAAATAATAATGTTTGGTAAAAGTTCTCGATAGTTTTGACGTTTTGGTGAAAGAAAAAAAAATCGTGGGATAATTCTGCAAACAAGATGGCATCGAATGTCTAATTGTACGCCATTTTGAACTGCGAATAAATCGTTTCTGTTCGTTTCTGCGTATACTTTGAATCCGTTTTCCTGCAAAACACCTTCAAAATCCCTATCCATGAGTTTTTAACATGGTGACGTTGCTCCTTAACGTTGCAAACATTGGGCACACTATGTATATACCAAATGTTTATAAATTTCTGTTTCTTCTTTTTTTTATCAAACTTAACCTCTCTCCCCTCTCAGCATCTTCGGAATTACGTGTATTATGACAAATGATTTGTATCGAATAACGAGTATCGTTTGTGTTTATGTGTATGTATATGTATATGTAAATGTGTATATATATATAGCCAAAAAATCGCGGACAACGCGAGTACAAACGAAAAAAATTAGAAAACAGGGGGTAAACGTTAAAAATGTTAGCTTCACTTTCCAGTTGCTATGTGTAGACTTCGAATGTGTAGCTCGCTTATATTCGATGAACGTGTAAATATTTTCTACGAATATTTTTCGTCTCTTTCTTCCTACATTATTACGATCGGTGTGATTGTTATTTCCTTATTTCTTTTTTTTCTCCTCGTTTCTTCTTTCAATTGACAAATGAAGAAATGATAAATTATATATATATATATATATATATATATATATATATCGACGTGGCAACACTGTGAAGATGTACACACAAGAAATCTAGAAATCACTAAACGTCGCACACACCCGCGCGATCGCCTGTGCTTCTCACACATGCTTTGCGCCAAATATTTAAGTAAAAAACGCTCGATTTTAACACCTTCGTATCGAAGTTCGGCCATTTAAAAAATCGCTTTTTTTTTGTTTATCTTTTGTTTTCGTCACAGCACGCCATTCCTGTTTTCGTTCAAGGCCTGCTGTTTTCGTCCCCCTTTATTGGTTGTCGAGTCTGTGGGGAATACGAGGAGCGCAAGTGCGCGGGCTCTCGTGGCGGTTTTTTTCTTTTGCCTCTTTTTCTTATTTATTCCATCGGGTCTCCAGCATTTTCGAATATGGTCGGATGGGGGCTACTTCCGGTCGGCCAGAGGAAACCACCCACGCTACCTGGTGGCAGGTACGACGCACCTCCGCCTAGCCCAACCTGACATATATATATATATTCATATATATGTGTGTTCATAACGTCACAGCGAAGTTTTTCGTTTGTCGTAGAAAAAATTGGTGAGCGATTCGAGCGTTTCGCAGATTGGAAACAATACTGATTATTTTAATATACCGAATATAGTATTATTATTGTCTTCGTTGAATCGAATTGTATAATATTTTTTTACTAATGGCAATTGATAATGTATTCTAGCGGGTGTCTTATTTTAATCTTACATCCAATTTATTTCGGAAAATATTGCTCCGATGTAGTGTCGAGTATAGTGAAACTTTAAGGGTTCCTCGACATCTTAAAAAAATGAAAATATGACTTTTTCATTTAAAACATTGTTAGACCAAAACTAACAACTTGTGTAGGAGTTTACTTTCATCACGTCCATCGTTTTTAGGTTACCGCCATTTTTTACTATTTTACCGCTGTCAAGGATGTAACACGCGGAGGTAAAGTTTGTAACATCCCAAGTGTAAATGTGCGTGTGTGTGAGTTTGTTTAGGTTTGTTTGACAACCCAAACAAATCCAAACAAGAATTCAGTTTCTGCAGCTCGTCGCTACGCGTCGCCATTAGCAAAGGAAGGTGCTTCCCCCTGTATTCGACCAAGGTGTTTACGGCTGTTTTTGTGGCGTGATCATCAATATGACCTTTATTTGCAACCATCTCCCACGACGTTTCACGCGATTTTCCGTAACAAACTTTTATTTTTATAGCAATAGAGGTGAATTTCTCAGCGTGGTCTCCTCTACGAAGACTGTTCATGCTTATCACGGTTGCTTGAATTTCACAAATTATTCGTTGAGGATTAATAATCAATTCCAAGTTACGAAATCACATGTGAAAGACATTTTTAAAAAAACAAGCTGAGCGGCATCGAATCCAAAATACCAGGCAGATGAGCTGAGCATCCACAGCTATGCTAAACTGTCTTCTCGAAATACTAAAAATGAATATCATTCATATTCATCGCGGCCGCTTAGGTATTGAAATAAACTTGTGGGATGTATAGACAACCTCAACAACAATAATTATAATTTTAATAATCTTTTTTCTGTATCAACGCGTTATTTTTTGTTGCTTTCGTAATTATACAGCTTACGCAACAATCCGGTTAATAAAGTTAGACCGAACGGCGCATGCGTGCCGGTCAGGAGGTAGAAGGATAGGTCGTGTTCGTTGAGTCTTATTATTTTGATACGAACCAGTGCGCATGCGCATAATGATGCGCAACGCGCAACTGCGCAATAAAACGAGTCATTGGTCGTGTTCGTTGGGTCTCATCATTTTGATACGAACAAGTGCGCATGTGCATAATGATGCGCAACGCGCAACTGCGCAATGAAACGGGCGCATCATCAAATGCGCATCATTATGCGCATGCGCAATCAAAATGATGAGACCCAATGAACACGACCATTCATTTTGCGCATGATTCGTCTCATTGCGCAGTTACGCGTTACGCATCATTATGCGCATGCGCACTTGTTCGTATCAAATGATTAGATCCAACGAACCACGGTCGTACATACAGGTCTTGAAACGTCGCGTATTTCCTACAGCGTGGTTTGGCTCGCTTGTTTTCCTCGTTTTTAGTACCGGGGCGCGGCGCTGTGATCTAGGGATGGACAAAGGTGGGGATGGAAATGCGTTACGTATGACGCACAAGCCACGATTTTTGCACCGCTTGACACTGTTGAGTTGCACCGCGCATGCGCTGATTTTCCATGCCTAGATCACAGCGCTATCCTGGTGGTCACAAGGTGAGATAATTTAGCGCCCGTGAAATGAACCATCCCCACCGGCTCCGTTTCAAGACCTGTATGTACGACCGTGCACCGAACACGACCGTAGAAGAGCTGTTTTTGTCTTCGTCACCCACCACTTCCCTTTACCGTCGCGCACCAAGCGGCAGAAAACGGAATAAAGAACAGAGCCGCTAAGTGTGCCTACCCCCCACTACCGTCGTTGTCAGACGTGTATGTAAGACCTTGATGCTGGATAACCCTAAAATAGTCAAATATGGTGTTCTAACCTACAAATTATGGACTTTATGAAAAAAATGTCCTACAAAAGATTGTAGTTTTGGCCTGACACATTTTTGGTGAGAAAAGTCATATTTCCATTTTAGAAAAATATGCCGGCCATCCTAACGTGGCCATTATGAATTTTGGATATTTTTTCAACGTCCCCATCTCCCAACCCCTAAATCTCTAAATCTTCTGGGTCCCAACACCTAAATCTCTAAATCTTTCACTATATTCAATACTTGATCGGAGCAGTATCTTTCGAGATACATCAGGTGTAAGATCGAAATGGGACGCCCGGTACATTTTGAAAAATTCGTACTATTATTTTTTGTTCGGTAAAACGCTCGACCTTCCTCAACGCCATCTATGGACAATCTAGCGATGCATACCAATCAAATCAGCGACTAAAAATGGGGGAAAAAATGGAAAAAAATCTACTGCTCGGAATTTTTCGAAATGTCGCTCTTTTTGCGAAGAAACCTCACAGTGAAGGGGGAAAAAAATGTAAAATGTCACTTTTCACAGGGTCGTAAACGATTTCTTTTTTTTTCGCTCGAGTCGACAATTGATCACGCATAAAAAGTGGTCCCACGGGCGTATTTTTTCATATACAAACGTAACACCGAGTCTCTTCTCGAGGTTGAAAAAAAATGCCAATCATGAAAGTTCATTCCTGTATTTTTTAGCCGCCAATCTTTCTTGTTTCTACTTCTGCGGAAATAAGCAACTAAAATAGCGGCCGAACGCGAAGCTCTGTACCAAGACAACATTATTCACTAGCACTTGTGTAAAATAAACATCCAAGAAGCACCGATATTTATTAATAATTACACCGAACATCAGTCACAATTACGTTTTAATTGTAATAACAATTATTGGTGTTACTATTGGTATCATTTTTATTTTTTCTTGTCATCAACTACGATCGTAGATTTTGGAAATCATACGTAGTTTATTTCTGTATTTTATTTGCAAAATAGGTTTTTCATCTGGTCAAACGAACAACCAAAATGGCGCCCAATCGTGAAGCTCTGTCAAAATGGCTGCCGACATTTCTGCAAAACAATTTCAAATGTACGATCTTTATCAACGATTGGATAACCATTGATCCGTAAAAAAAACATTTGTCAACTGTACATCATAATAATAATTCATCACACAGTAACAATCATTAATCGATTACCAATTACTTTTGACTGCTATTTATTATCATTAATATTATTTCATCAATATGCTTTATCAGCATTATTATTACTGTTATCGATGGTTATTCATTGCCGTTTTAAAAATATATTAATATTCGTCAAGGAAATTTTCAATTAATGATCACGATGCTAATCGGCATGCTGGAAGTGCGCGAACAGGGAGAAAGCTTCATCGTGTCGTGGTGTCTTTCTCAGTCCTAAAAACTTACTCTACGCATTCCCGACTGAGAAAGCATAATTGGTAACGGTGATGTTTATTTGTCGATTTTTTTTATTGAATTTTTGGAGTGGGAGAAGAAGAGGGTACAGGAAAAAAATCAAAACATACAATGAAAATAAACGTTCGATTGTTCTTTTTTTTCTAAAGTAACGAGAAAAAAAAAGATAATTTATTCGTATGTTCAAATAAATAAACGTATTGTATAAGTAGGAACAAATTGCGCAGGTACGCGGTTTTCTAGGTGTTTGTGTGTCGGTGTATATGAGAGATCGCCGTATTACGCAACTACGAAATAAAATATCAGGGCGGCTTGTGTCGCCACTCCACGTCCTACAATTCTAATTACCGAATATTCGCTTTTTTCGGCATCGTTTTTTTTTATGGCATACGTAACAATGTGACTTGTAAAAAAAACTGCTGCGTTGCAAAAAAGACAGAATACTACTTTCTATTTGAGTGAACACGCACAACAGAGTTCGAGCTTCGTGACATAACCTCACTTTCTTTTATTTGGTTCATTCGAATCGCGGAGACCGGAGCGGCGCGGGAGTAGTCCGAAGTCCTGTGCACAGATGGCATGAGCAACGCGCGTGAAGTTGCACGATAGTGCCGAATGTCGCCGCTGGCGGCGCACCGATCAACATTATTTCAACGTGCGTGGAAATTCCGCGAAAATATTTTGAAAACGTTACGTTTCTTCCGATTTCATTATTGCGACGTAATTGGAATGACACTCCAAGCGACTTCCGGTTTCATAAATAAACTTCTTTTAAACAGTCACTTTCCCTTACGTATTTTTGTGATCACGTGATCTGAGCGTAAGATCGCGGTTCAAAAGGACAGGGGCGCCGCCCGGCGGTCAACGTTTCGACCATTGCCACGGACGGAACGCGGAATTTGAACTCCGTGACTCCAGCCTCCGCGGTTAAACGGTACGGAGTGTCGCGGAAAAGTACAACAACAACACCAACAACAACAAAAAGACTATACAAAATGGCGTCATTGAAATTTTCCCGAGCGAAACTCTCGCACGTGCGAAAAAAGATTTTCTTCTTGATCCAATTCGTATTATTTTTTTTTCTCACTACTATAAGCGCACGATGCCGCAACCGAAAGAGCGAAATAATAAGGTTAGAATTTGGATCTCGAATCACGAGATTACCTGTTGGCTCCAAAGTAGCGTTCTCTCGGCCAATTGGCAGTCGGCTGCCAATCTCGATGGCAGACTCTTCCACCTCTCCTCGTCGCGATCGCGCTCGTAATCGGTGGATTCGACGCTTCCAGCCGCGCTCGCGGTCAACGGCGGCAGTATCTGGGTACGCTGCGCCATCTTGTAGCTGTCCTGGCGGGGCACGTGATCGGGACCGCCAGCGCGCCTAGCGGCTAACACGCTGGACGAGCCAGCGCTCGGCAACGTCGGCGTCGGGCTACCCCCGCCTCTGTGCCTGTGATAGAGATTCCTCTTTTGCTGCAACATCCTCTGTTGCACCATCAGCTGCAGCTGCATACCCGAATCCCCGCGCAGCTTGAATTGTTGCTGGCTAGGCGAGGTCGAGCTCGGGCGCAGATGCACAAGGTCCAAGTGGCCGCGCGCCTTGCCCGAATCTACGTCGATCACATACGCATGTTCGGTTACAAATTTCCCGGACATTGATCATTTTTTACCAAAATGTATATAATTTTGCCATTAGAAATAAAGATTCCTCTTTTTAAGTCAATTTAATTTTCGTTCTTTCGATGTCCCTATACAAATCGGACATCCTGTATATCGAACGTACAGGGTGTACAAAAAGTCCGCGGGAAACTTCACGGGCTGAATAGATCTCGTAATTCTGAAGAGTTATGTCCTTCACCAATTTTCTCTACGACGCGCCGTTTCTCGAATATCGACGGAATAAACATCGGCCAATCGGATGCGCGAGCGAAATGGGCCAGGCGAGTGGGGGGTGCGCCGATTCACCCGATTGACTACCGCTGCGTTAACCAATATTTGGACAAGGACGCGTTCGCGAGAAAACCGTATGAGGACTTTTCGTTTCGAAATATTGCGTACTGTCCACACCGCGAAGCTCAGGCCCTACTTTTCGGACACCCTGTATATCGAATTTACAGGGTGTCCGAAAAGTCAACGGGAATCTTCGCGGACTGCATAGATCTCGTAATTCCGAAGCCATATGGTCTTAATTATGTTTCTCTACGATGCGCTGTTCCTCGAATATCGACCGATAAGCAGCGGCCAATCGGATCTGCGAGCGAAGCGAGCCAGGCGAGCGGGGGTCGTGCCGACCCAGCCGATTGGCTTCCGCTTCGTAAACGAATATCTCGACAAGGACGCGTCAGCGAGAAAAACGTATGAGCACTTTTCGTTTCGGAATCTTGCGTACCGTCTACACCGCGAAGCTCAGACCCGACTTTTCGGTCACCCTATATATCGAATTTACAGGGTGTTCGAAAAGTCAGCGGGAATCTTCACGGACCGCATAGATCTCGTAATTCCGAAGACATCTGGTCATAACTATTTTTCTTTACGATGCGCCGTTCCTCGAACATCGACCGATAAGCAGCGACCAATCGGATCTGCGAGCGAAGCGGGCCAGGCGAGCGGGGGGCGCGCCGACCCAGCCGATTGGCTACCGCTTCGTTAACGAATATCTCGACAAGGACGCGTCGGCGAGCAAAACGTATAAGGATTTTCGTTTCGGAATCTTGCGTACTGTCTACACCGCGAAGCTCAGATCCGACTTTTTGGTCACCCTGTATATCGAATTTACAGGGTGTCCGAAAAGTCAGCGGGAATCTTTACGGACCGCATAGATCTCGTAATTCCGAAGACATCTGGTCATAACTATTTTTCTCTACTATGCGCCGTTCCTCGAATATCGACCAATAAGCAGCGGCCAATCGGATCTGCGAGCGAAGCGGGCCAGGCGAGCGGGGGGCGCGCCGACCCAGCCGATTGGCTACCGCTTCGTTAACGAATATCTCGACAAGGACGCGTCGGCGAGCAAAACGTATAAGGACTTTTCGTTTCGGAATCTTGTGTACTGTCTACACCGCGAAGCTCAGATCAGACTTTTTGGTCACCCTGTATATCGAATTTACAGGGTGTTCGAAAAGTCAGCGGGAATCTTCACGGACCTCGTAATTCCAAAGACATCTGGTCATACCTATTTTTCTCTACGATGCGCCGTTCCTCGAATATCGACCGATAAGCAGCGGCCAATCGGATCTGCGAGCGAAGCGGGCCAGGCGAGCGGGGGGCGCGCCGATCCAGCCGATTGGCTACCGCTTCGTTAATGAATATCTCGACAAGGACGCGTCAGCGAGAAAAACGTATGAGGACTTTTCGTTTCGGAATCTTGCGTACCGTCTACACCGCGAAGCTCAGGCCCGACTTTTCGGACACCCTGTATATCGAATGTACCGGGTGCCCGAAAAGTCAAATTGGAAATTACCAGGCGCTACATATCGACAAAACTGGTCGTTACCTTGGATGCTTCGTTGCTTCTCGGGTCTGTCACCGGTGCTGGCTTGCTGACAGAACATGAGCCTTGAGCCGCCGTCGGAGGCGCGACGAGCCTGTGCCGCGCGCGACATCCTCGCGGCAATTGGTGACGGGCTCTTCGGCGGAGGCGGCGTGCACGAGGGGAGACTGCTCGTGAAGCATCCGGTGATGGTGAAGTCGGGCGCGCAACCCGAGTCGAAACTCGACTCGAACAACTCCGACGAGGAGCTACCGCAACCCGGTCGCCCGAACAAACTCGCTCGGCTGCTCGGCGGATCTATCGGGTCGACGTACGTACTGTCGAAATGATGATGATGATGATGATGATGCTGTTGTTGATAATCGCTCAGACGACGGTTCACGATTTGACTGTCGATGCGCTGGCTTATGTCGCGATCGAGGCCCAAACGGTGCTCCTGCAACTTTATCTGGGCCTCACGGAGCTCGTCACCGCTCGGGCCCTCCTCGAAATCGCCCTCGGCGCTGCAGCAACCCTCGTCCGTCGACGAGCTCGTCGAGCTGAAGCGCTTGCCACCACGGCCCGTTTCCTCTCGACCTCTGAAAATCGGGCAGGTTTATTTTGTTTTTTTTTACCAATTTTTTTTAAATTCTTCTTTTTCGATTTTTTCTTTCATTCTTTTTTCGATTTTTCAAAATTCCTTTTTCCCTTTTTTTTCATTCTTCCCTCCACTTCGGGAATCCTTGCCACCTCTACAGTTCGCGAAGGTATTTTTAAAAAACCCTTTCTTCGTTGTGTCGGCCATTTCGGGAAAAAAAGATTATTTCGCATCTCTTATTTGGACGTTTTTTGAGGGTATATACACTACCGCTCAAAAGTTTGGATACACCAGTCGATATTTCTTGCCGCACTAAAAGTTAGATAGCTCCGTCAAAAAAATAGATAACCAAATTCAACGAACGACGTTGTGAAGGGAACCAATTCAGCTTTGTTTTTCTTTTTTGAAATATTTTTTATGATTTTTTTTCAACCCGGTACGCACCTTTGAACGTGTCTGTTTTTCGGCTTTTTCGACCATCGAGAATTGGGCGCATAACTTGTGGAATTTTTTTTTGTCATTTATATCCATGATAATCTTGAAAGGGGTAGCAGAAGGTCCATTTTCGTTTTTTTTTATGTTTCGTACGATTTTTTTTCGCAAAGTTATTTTATTTTTTGTTAAAAAAGACAAATTTTGGAAAATGCAACGAAACTCAAAAACTATAGGGTTTAAGGGGAAATGTCATGGATGTAAAAAGTTGCATAAGTTTATACTGGATCGCCTAGAATTTTTAGAGAATTTTCCTGTGAGACTTTTGTTTGGACTTTTCGCTCGAAACTCTGATGAGTAGGATGGCTTAAGTCGAAAAGTATGGCATTTAGGACAACATATCAGGGAGCGAAGCTCTTTTAATTTTCGATTTTGTATTTGCTTGCATTAAAAAAAAAATCGAAATTTTTTTGCCCGAAACTCGTACAATCGATCAAAAACTGGAACGGCGTATCTCGAAAATTGAGTTAGAGACAAAATGTCAAGAGGGGAAAATGTTGCAGTGTTTCGTTTTAAAAACGATGAAATTTTTCAGATTTTATTAGCTTCAAAAGCACCTAGACCTGAAAAAAAACGTAAAAAAATTTCGAAGAAAAATCAGAAAAAATGCAAGCAAATATAAAATCGAAAACTAAAAGAGTATCGCTTCTTGATATTTTGTCCTAAATCCTTTTCGACTTAAGCCATCCTACTCATCAGAGTTTCGAGCGAAAATAGTCCAAACAAAAATTTCACAGGAAAATTCTTTAAAAATTCCAGGCGATTCAGTATAAACTTATGCAACTTTTTACATGTATGAAATTTCCTCTTAAACCCCATAGTTCTTGAGTTACGTTGCATTTGCCAAAATTTGTATTTTTTAACAAAAAAATGAAATAACAGTGCAAAAAAAAATCGTACGAAACTTAAAAAAAAACGAAAATGGACCTTCTGCTTCCCCTTCCAAGATTATCATGGATAAAAATGACAAAAAAACTTTTGCGCACTAGTGTATGTGCCCGTAGAAATTCAAACGTACGAAAGCGTAAAACGAAGGTAAAAGACTGAGAAACAAACGAATGAGAAGCAAATAAAGAGACAAATTGAAATAAGAGAAAAGAGGGCAAGGACAAATACAAAATATAAATGAAATAATAATAATAATAATACAAAAAGAGAATTAAAGAAGATTAATATCAAATTAAAGCAAATAAAAACTACAAAATAACGAAAAACGTAATTTAAACTGAAAATAGTGACGCAAAATAACTAAAGTTTTAACGAACGAATGACTTGTTTTTTAACTGCGCAAATGCAAAATATGAAATGCGCGAAATAAACAAAATGACGTAGAGAAGACGAAGGAAAAAGAAACAAAAACGTAAAATCGCAAAAAAAAATGGAAGGATTTTCGTTAAAAGAAAATCGTTTGAAAAGAGGTGTTACCAAAAAACCGAAAGGGGACAGCCTCGATCTTCCAATCCCGCCTATAATCCCCCGAACAAAATCTTCGACATTCCAGCACGTGCGACGTTCTACAAGCATCATCAACGTCCGACTAAGCTATCGCTGGAAATTAAAACCAGTCACATTAAACATTGAAATTTCATTGACCACCGTAATTTTTTTTTTTTCCAATTGCTCCATTCCTCATTTCCCAAAGTCACCGAGTTTGGCGAAATTCGGCAGGACCGGAAGTATCGTGGCGGAAAAGTTTCGAAAGTACGAGCATTTTCTCGAGTCGCAGGGATACGGTGGTGAAAAAGCGAGGTTTCGTGAGAGAACGAAGAAAAAAAAAGAAATGGATGGGGATTTCGTAGGAAGAAAAATTTTATTCACCTGGACATGAATTTGTCGTCCTTCGTTCGGCTGCTGATAGGTGGCCAACAGCTGTTGTTCGTTGGATTTCCGCTACGATGTTGCTTTAGTCGCTCCAGTAACAGGAAGTAAATGGCAGCGTGATGATCGTAGCTGTTGTTTTTTAATGACTGCGTTAAAAAACAAGCAATAAATTTCGCCTGTTCCTTCGGGATAATTGTAAAAGTGCCGAAATTATTGGCAACGATATATATATAATTATAATTATTATAATTATATATATATATAATTATAATATATAATTATTGGCAATTATATATATTTATATATAATTATTGGCAATTATTAGGTGTACAAATAAGTTTTAGGACACTTCGATTTTGTATCATAACAGCTATTCTAAATTAATTCAAAGGTCCCGCTCACTTATCATAGATGGCGCTTGATATGTAGTATCGAAACGTAGTCATAAACATAACCTATAAATTCTGTAAATTAAACATGCAGACCGATAAGCTATTTATTAGACACTGCATTCGCTATGAATTCCATCAAGGAAAAAGTGTTAGGAAAGCGTGTGAATCGATATGTTCTGTTCTTGGAGACAACATTGTATCTAAAAGTACATGTGAGTATTGGTATAAGCGATTCAAAGAAGGTGATTTCGACGTTAGTGACCGTGAACGCACGGGGCCTCCTGTAAAGGTGGACGATCAGGAACTGCAAGCGTTGCTGGATGAAAACTCTTGTCAGACGGAGAAACAACTTTCGGAACAGCTTGGAGTAACTCAACAAACTGTTTCTTATCGTTTAAAAGCAAAGGGTAAGATTCGAAAAGGAACAAAGTGGGTACCACACTTTCCGACTCAAGAAAATAAAAACAGCCGTCTTAACATTTGTGTGAGTCTTTACAACAAGCAACATAGAAAGTCTTTCTTGTGGAAAATTGTGACCGGCGATGAAAAGTGGATTTATTTTGATAATCCGAAACGCAAACACCATTGGGTTGACCCCGGCGAGCCGACAACATCCACGCCAAAGCACAATGTTCATTGTAACAAAGTCATACTGTGCATATGGTGGGATATGAAAAGCGTACTGTATTATGAACTTCTCAAACCTGGTCAAACAGTTACTACCGATCGCTATTGTCATCAATTGATGCAAGTGAATCATGAAATTGGGGCCGTCCATAAATTACGTCATCGACTTTTGCTGATTTTTGACCCCCCCCCCCCCTGAAATCATCCTATCCGTCATATCGTTGTGATCAAATTAACGTTACCGTCATCTAACGACCAGACCCCCCCCCCCTATTTTAAAATGACGTAATTTATGAACGGCCCCATTGAGAAGAAACGTCCATTGTCTGGTAAAGGAAAACGTCCAGTAAAACTGCTCCATGACAACGCGCGGCCTCATGTGGGTAAACCGGTCAAGGATACATTACTAGCGCTTGGATGGGAAGCTGTACCACACCCGGCGTATTCACCAGACTTAGCCCCATCCGATTATCATTTATTCCGGAAAATGCAGAACGATTTGTCTGACGTGCGATTCAAAACATTTGAAGAAGTGGAAAAATGGGTCGCTAAATTTCTCACCTCGCAAGACGAAAGTTTCTTTGCGAAAGGCATCCGTGAGTTACCTGAGAGATGGCTGAAGGTCATTTAGTGCGATGGAGATTACTTCGATGAATAACTGTGTTTTACTTCTTTTTTAATAAATCTTGAATTTTTTGAAAACTGTCCTAAAACTTATTTGTACACCTAATACATATATATAATTATAATATATAATTATTGGCAACGATATATATAATAATTATTGTTCATATTATTATTATTATTATTCCTTCTATAATTGATAATTTAATTTAAGGGCCGAGATGCAGTCAGAATGTTAAAAAAATCGACTTTTTTACATTTTCTTGAAGTATGATTCGATGTATGTAATTTTTTAATTAGTATTTCGCTACATAAATCAAGTGCAAAATTGGAAAACTCTTTCAGAAATGTTCAAAAGTGTATTACTCAAAAACTATGAACTTTAGCAAAATTTTATAAGGAATACTTTCGTTTTAAAATTGCCCAAAATATTTTAAAAAAATAATTCATCCCGAAAAACGTTAATTTTTCGAAAAATTATTTTAACAATTGGCTATAAACAATCGAATGCTCGACTTTTCGGCAAAAAAATGTGATATTCGGATTCAGCGGATCAAAATACATGAAAAAAGTTTAGCTTCATCCATCGAGCTCAACATTTTACGAACACATACCGTATCCACATCGAAAAAACTTTAAACGCGTTTTTCTCGAAACTATGTTTTTCAAAAGTCGGTGACCACTATAATTCAAAAACCAGTCGATGGATTTTGATGAAAATTGGTGTGCTTATTGATAGCATTGAAAACTAGTCCTTGCTCGAAGGATTTTCATTTTTGTTGAAAATTGATATATATATTTTTTTAACAATAAACGAGCGATTTTTTGTCGAAAAATCGAAAGTTATCTGTCGGAAGCCGCCATTTTGTTAATTTTTGAACAAAAAAGCTTCGATCAAGGACTAGATTTAGGGCGATATTTTTATAAATAATCAATATTTTTCTTTGAAAATTTGTACAAGCCAAGTTGAAATCAAAAGTCAAAAATAACATCAAAAGTCTGTGTAACCACTTTTGTAAAACAAACTTAATAACCATAAAAAACGTTATTGAAAATTCTCGTTTTTTCACGCCTCTGACTGCATCTTACCCCTTAAAAAATTATTGATAACATCATCATTGTCATTACTGTCGTTGTTAAAATTATAATTTTACTTATCATCATCATACTATAACTCGTATTATTTTTATGAAATTATTATTATTATTATTATTGTCATCATTATTAACAATAACATCGAGAATAACAACAAACTCCAATAATAACAATATATTACGATGATAATAATAACTAACATAATTATTATTATGATTATTATTGCATAATAATTATAACGAATAGAAAAATTATTTAACAAATGAATAATTGTGCCTTACGTCTTTGGTGCGTGTGACGTCTATTCCTAAACTGTGCATTAGCCTGAGAATTTGTTCGTTCGGTTCCTGAAGCGCCGAGGGCGGGTTCGGTATTATCGTTGGGAAAACGTCGCCCGAGTCCACCATCCAACGATGCCTCTTTATTTGAGGAATCGTGTAACGTTTGCCGGGCTCCAGTACCAACATCTTACGTATCAGACTTTCGCAATCTGCGAAACGTCGAAAAAAAAAACGTAAAAACAGATGGAATTACGGATTTTCGTTGATATACGAATGGAGGAGCAGATAATCGATTGCGCAAGATTGAATCGAAGATAAAGATGTAGTTTCATGTTGAATCAAATTCTTTATTAAATATATATATATATATATATATATATATATATGGGGCATTTCACCCCAAATCGGACGCCATTAAGCTTTTGCATCTCCGATTTTCTCCATAATTTTTTGTCCTTTAGTATTTATTGAGAAAGGCCTCCATGCCAATTTTCAGATTCTTTTGTCCAGCCATTTCCAAGATATTAATTTAAAAAAAAAAGCAGCACTTTTTTTTAAATGCCCATAACTCTGCGAAAAATGATCTGATTGGGAAGTTTTATTTATTTATAATTTTCGTTTTTACACGCACTTTTAGAAAAAAAAATGGTACAAAATCATCAAAACCGTATTTCCATAAGATTTTCGAGTTCTAAATTTTTGAAAAGACGTAGCGATCGATTTTCTTCAAATTTTTCCTAAAAATACTGTCACTCATTATGCAACAGGGGTTTACCCTATATATATATATATATATATATAGATATATGGTGGACCATTTAACGTGACCACCCCAAATATCTCCGTTGCCTTTAGACTGACGAAAAAAATGTCAGGAGGTAATTTGATTGATTTCCTAGTGCTGATGCAGTGGTAAAAAATTCATGTTTGTCAAGGTCATACCTTTTGCGTTCTCAAGGTGGTCATCAATGGTTTTTCAAATGAGAACATGTTTTTTTTTATCAAGACATTGTAGCTGATATTCAGATGAATCCTACGACCTATGATATCATGACCTTGAAATAATTTTTCACCAAAATATTTGGTTTTATTTGGTTTTATTTGGGTTTGGGTTTGTTTCGTCACTCCAAAGGCAATGGTGATTTTGGGATGATCACGTTAATGGTCCACCCTGTATACAGAACATGTCCTGATTGATTCTGAACTGTCCCGATAATTACATGACATTTGGACAGTAGGTTGCTTTTGCGACGTGAGCACCCACTAAGGAGGGATTTTTCGAAATTCAACCCTTGAAGGGAGAAAAGAGATGGCAAAGTTTGTACGATAATTGAAATATCTGTTCAGATTTACTTGAAACTTGGTATTAATGCTCTTGAACACAATTCCACGTGTCACTTAATGAAACGTTTCAGGAGCGTATTTCATTAAGGAGCATTGACAATAAAATGCTCACCTGTGCTCATGAAGTATGGAATGCGAAAACGACCGCTGAGTACGCGATCGCGAAGGGACTGAAGCGTCGATCCGTCGAAGGGCAGAGCACCGCAAACCAGCACATAGAGCACGACCCCGAGACTCTGCAATTTCGTGGCAATTAAAAACCCAATGTTCATTAAAATAATACTCATATATATATTGGGTTGGTACAAAAATCTTGCAACACTTTTTTGTTCAATTAAAATATTTTTCCTAATAATGAAGCTCGAGAACATTCGAGAATAGGAAATACAAGAATGGTCTAGACCCTTCCATGCCGCAGGACATATAAGCGAGTCAGATGTTCCGCGGAGTCAGTATGAGCAAAGATGGATCAACGTGCACTTCGAGCAATCGCATATTACGAATTCTTGCAAGGGCATTCTGTAAGAGCTGCAGCACGTAATATGTGCAGTGCGTTCAAGGCTAATGTAGTTAATTATTCAACGGTCTCCCGATGGTATCAGCGTTTTCATTCTGGCGATACATCTTTTGAAGACAAACCTAGGTCCGGCAGGGAATCGATTGTGGACGATGAAGAACTGCGAGCACTTATAAAGGCAAAGCCTAATATGTCGTCACGAGAATTAGCCAACAAACTCAACTGCAGTAATCCTACTATCCTTCGACATTTACAAGAGATGGGATATAGGAAAGTTTATTCGTCTTGGATACCGCACAATCTCAGCGAATCAAACAAAGCAACACGCATGTCCATCTGTCTTTCACTCCTGCATCGTCCGCAAAGAAAGGATTTTCTTCAAGAAATAGTCACTGGGGATGAAAGCTGGATGTTGTATGTTAATCACACGCGCAAGCGTCAGTGGCTATCAAAAGGGGAAAAACCAGAACCGACCCCTAAACAGCCCCGTGAAATGAAGAAAGTTTTACTCTGTTGTTGGTGGGATTCTGAGGGCATGCTCTATTACGAATTTATGCCAACCCAACACCACAATACAGGCAGATATTTATTCTGCACAACTGCAAAAGGTGGCTAAAATTATGAAACAGAAAAGGCGTAAACGTCTTCACGTTCGGCTTCTCCATGACAATGCTCGACCCCACGTCGCTAAGATGACACAAGAAACTATTTCGCAGCTAGGATGGGAAGTTCTACCACACCCACCGTATTCACCAGACTCAGCACCCTACCGACTATCACCTGTTTCGAGCTTTGAAGAACTATTTACCGGATAAAAAATTTGATGATCTGTCAGATCTCAAAAATACATTGGACGACTTTCTTAATTCACGATCAAGAATTCTGGTCTGCGGACGTGCAAAGTCTACCAGAGCGTTGGGCAAGAGTTGTAGATACGGAGGGAGCCTACATTACTGAATAATCGTTTATTGTTAAAATAAAATATTTTTCTTTTTTACTCGTGTTGTGTGTTGCAAGATTTTTGTACCAACCCAATATATATATATATGACACAGTGTCCTGTAGTCAAATAAATTTTCACTTCTATTATTCATTACATAAACCATAAATCGTAAATGGTACAAATGAAAAAAAAAGAGATTAAAATTATATATCCATCACAATTGTTCGATTACCTCATAATATTTATCGCCGGGACAAGAAACGTTAAAAAAATTCTACACAAATGTAGAAAAAAAGCAAAACCTCTCAAAGTCTTAAAAAAACGTAAAAAAAAGCTTTTTTTTGCGTTTACTTAAAAAATTCAAAATTCACGATAGTTAAAAACAATAACATTTCAATCGTTGAAATTTCGTCAATTTTTCTTCGGCCCTCGAAAGACAAAAAGTGCAAAGAAGTGAAAAAAAGTTGCGTGACTAACCCAGACGTCGATCTCCGGGCCGGCGTAGTGTTTGCCGCGGAAGACTTCCGGCGCGGCGTACGGCGGGCTGCCGCACCACGTGCTCAATCTCTCGCCGGGTACGAATCTGTTGCTGAAGCCGAAATCGGCGATTTTCACGTTCATCTGTGAGTCGAGGAGCAAATTTTCGGCCTTCAAGTCCCGATGAGCGATCCCGGTACCGTGGCAGTACTCAACGGCCGACAGTATCTGGGCGAAGGTCGATCTTGCCCGCGACTCGCCCATACGACCGAAACGCGCTATATAGTCGAATATTTCACCCTTGTTCGCGTACTCGCACACCTGTCCCGACAAATCGTTACAACAATCGTAATATCAATAACAATTAATAGCAATAAATTAAAACACGTTTACAACGATAATCTCGATAATAATGACAAAAACAGCAATAAATATATTTATATTAAGAATAATAACAATAGTAACAAAAAAAGCACTAAATAAATTTATATCACCAACAATAATAATGACAAAAGCAGCAATGAATAAAATTATGTTAACGGCAATAATGATTATGACAATAATAACGAAAATTGAAATAAAGAAAATTATATTAAGGTCTCAGGCCGCAGTAACGGGTATAAAATCATGTGCGAATTTAACTTTTTTTTTTCGTGTGAAAAAGTCATTCACTCGTAAAATTAATTACACATCTATTTAGTATGAATATCAAGCTGTTAGATTTTTTTTTCGATGTACAAAATGGCCGACTACTCGGAACTTCTCGAAACAGCTTTTTTCCAATTGACGTGACAAAAAAACTTCAACAATTTTCACTCGATTTACTTCAAAGGCCATAGCCGGGTAAGTAAGGGAAAAATTGCCCGCGCATTTTCTCCAGCGAAATTTGGAGTAAGGTAAATGTCCCAATTATTGAACAGGTCCCAATTATTGAACACTATCTTGTATTCTAATTATTTCTCATTCACCTGCATGCATTTACTTATTTATAAAATTTCATTACATATATGGAACTTTTAGCTATCGAAATGTTACCTTACTTGTGCAAAAAAAGCTTTAATTAATAGAGAAAAGAATTATTTAATCAGCAACGGTGACTCGTTTTGACGTCTCGTGGTAACTGCTTATCGTTTTTGCTAAGACGCGCCGCTTCATGCGTGAGGGCATAAAAAATTCAAAAACTGTCGCGTCTCAAAAAGTAAAGGCGTTTCAGGTTCCTCAGAAAATTTCTTACAAATTACAATTTTTATGAAAAAACTTTATTTAATTATTTGTTAAAAAATACGGTGTTCAATCATTGGGACATAGAAAATGCAGTGTGTCCCAATTATTGAACATTCGAATTCTCCAAGTTGGCGTCATTAAACCCATCAAAACATCGAGACAGTTAACGTGTGACAGATCGTGTGAATCGGATTTATTCAAACAAAAACTGTAAGTTCCTGAATAAACTTACCTCTATTCTTTTAATAATAACTCTAAGATCGTCAAATATATTTTTCATTTGTATTTTCGTGCAATAAACATAAAAATGAAAGTAAAAAGAGAATATAACCTAAATGTAACCTAAAAATACGAATTTACTGTTCAATTTTTTTTTGCTCTCCGATATTTCAGGGAGCCAAGCTGCGACAAAATCAAACAAAAACAGAATATGAAAACGAGGAAGCTGAAAAGAAAAAGAAAATAAAGTTCGAGTTGAAAAGCAAAAACAAACCAAATGCGAATGAACCAAAAACCTTTCAAAAGAGACTAAATATATATTTTTGTATTTTTACATGATTAAGAAAAGATTATTTACGTGTTTCATTTTGCTTTTATTTCTCAATATTGTACCCAAAATAATATTTTTAGAACGGAAAACGAATTCTCGAGAGTGTTCAATAACTGGGACATGCCTGTTCAATATTAGGGACATAGGCACTTCCAGTGTTCAATAATTGGGACATTTGCATTCTTCACATTGTTATTCTTTTTTTTCATTTAAAATCATTTAAAAATAATTTAAAGGGTGATTTTTCGAAAGTAAAAATATCAAAGTATCATTTGAACCTGAAAGCGATGGTTTTTTCTTGATTTTATATTTTTTTCTCACCGAATTCAATCCCCCAGATCCTTAGCTGTTCAATAATTGGGACATTTACCTTATATTCTGAGGTATGAGAAAAACAAATTTTCTGAAAATTTCATCCCCGTCAACGCAATGGTTTTAGAAAAATGAATTTAAAAAAAAATAAAACAAACAAAAAATTCCGGAAACGCTTCGGTGGATCGATTCGATTTTTTTTTTGGTACTTGTTACGATCAAACGTGTTACGAAATCAAATTATAGAACATCTTGAGGAAGATTAAGGTTTAAAAAATAATAATGTTCCTTGTTTTATTTTTTTTTACTATAATCCACTTGGGGTACAATATCGAAATTTTTTTCATATAATCTTTGGGCACCTTATTATATTATATAATTTTTTCAAAATGATCGGTTTGGTACGCCACAGTGAAAAAAAAGAAACAGACTTTATTGATATATTTTAGTTATATATCTATATAACTAAAATATATCAATAAAGTGTGTTTCTTTTTTTTTCACTGTGGCGTACCAGGCCGATCATTTAGTCACATATCCGACTTTATTGATATATTTTAGTTATATATCTATGTAACTAAAATATATCAATAAAGTGTGTTTCTTTTTTTTCACTGTGACGTACCAAACCGATCATTTTGAAAAAATTATATAATATAATAAGGTGCCCAAAGATTATATGAAAAATTTTTCGCTATTGTAACCCAAGTGGATTATAGTAAAAAATAATAAAACGAGGAACATTATTTTTTTTTCAAACCTTAATCTTTCGCAAGATGTTCTATAATTTTATTTCGTAACACGTTTGATCGAAAAAAGTACCAAAAAAAATCAAATCCATCCACTGTACCGTTTCCGGAAGAAAACATTTTTTTTTTTTGATATTTAAAAAAAACCATTTTTCTAAAACCATTGCGTTGACGGGGATGGAATTTTCAGAAAATTTGTTTTTTTTATGCCGCAAAATATACTTCAAATTTCGCTGGAAAAAATGCGGGGGCAATTTTTCCCTACTTACCCGGCTATGGCCTTTAAAAGTTATGTTCCTAATTGCATTTCGCAGAGAAGTACGTACGGAATTTCTGATTAATCGAAAACTTTTCATTTGATGAGCAGTTTATGAGCAGTTATAAGGAAATTTGCCACTGAAAATTCATTTCTTAAGTTCAAATACGTACAACTTTTGAATAATAAAACAATATTCTTTGAATTCCGTACGTACTTCTCTAGTTATTCTAATGTAGATTGCCGAGAATTTTTGTTTTTTTTTTCTACGTTAAAAATTGTGGATGCTAAATGTCACGCCTAAAAAAAAGATAACAAAAGAAAATATTAGTAATCGGCCATTTTGTGCATCGAAAAAAAAACTTAACATCTTGATATTCATACTGAATAGATGTGTAATTAATTTTATGAATGAAAACTTGATATTTTTACACGAAAAAAAATCGTTAAATTCGCACATGATTTTGTACCCGTTACCGTGGCCTAAGGCCTCAACGATGATAATGATATTAATAACGAAAAACATCAAGCAAAAAATGTTACGTTAACAAAAATAATTATAACAATAACAAAAAACAGCAAGAAATAAGGGTATATTTACAACAATAATAATGGTGATAATAATAACAAAAACAGCACAAAATAAAATGACGTTAACAACAATAATGCGGATGACAATAATCATAAAAATTGAAATAAAGAAAATCATCTTAACGACGATAATAATAACAATAACAAAAAATACCAATACATAAAGTTATATTGAATTTTTTTTCTAATTGTATAAAATAATAAATTTATATTAAAAACTATAATCATAATGATAATAAATAGTAAAAAATTGGTGTTTGTATTATAGAATAATTATATAAGTGTTATTATTATTGTTGTTGCAGTTGTTCACGTAACGAATAAGGATGTGTAAATATATATATATATATATATATATATATATATATATATATATATATATATATGTGTGTGTGTATGTATATATGTATGTATGTATGTACAGAAAGAAAAATTCAGGGATTTTTCGTTGCTCGCATTATTTAGAAAATTTTTTTTGTTCCATAGGATAATGAAAGCGTAATTTACGTACCATGTAAATCATATTCTTCGTTTCCATAACTTGATACAGCTTGACGATATGAGGATGCTCGAGCTGCTTCATTATTTCCACCTCCCGATAAACTTTCTCCAAATTCGTCGAGTCCAACTGTGTTTTGTCGATTATTTTGATAGCGACCTTGAACGTACGAAGTTTACACTCGTCATTGATGGCAAATTTCGTTAATCGTACATTTTTGCAGTTTGGCGATTTTTCTCTTGTTTTTTTTAAAGAGGTTATGTTATTGTGAAAACGACGAATACTCGTCCGTCGCTTGAAAGAACTAAAATTGCAACGATCGAACTGCTAAAAAAGTTAATTTGCATTTTCTTCCTAAGGAAAGATATTTCAACTGCTTTTGGGACTAAGGGTATGTTTAATTTAATTAATCTTTAAAAATGGCGGAGGTATGGCACGGTTTTGTAAACTGTTTTTTTTTTTTCAAAAATGACGTGACGTGTAGCTGAAAAAATAATCGACTGATTCTGATGGATTTTGGTATAAATGTTTGTAACCTTATTGTCTAAAACATGAACCTAAATGTTTTCGAAAATTGAATAAAAAAAGTATTTTTTTTTAATTGCAAAGTGTAGCCATTTTTTTCGGAAAATTTAATCATTTTGTTTCAAAGCATTGCATTTCATGGATTTCAACATTTTTCACTTTTTTCTTGGTTCATATTCTGCGTATGAGTGTTGACGAAAGAAAAACCTTCGTTGGTTTTTTTGTCAGATAAATTCCGCCGACGCTACGTGTCACGCCATCTGACGACATCCGGCGCAAGCCGTTTAGAGGACCGTGCCATACTTTCGTCAGTTTCGTAAGCTTTTTTTTCGCCATGTAATAGCCAAAAGTAGTAAAAAAAGAGTAAATGGTGAAAAAATCGTTTCTTTTTAAAAATAATAACGAAAATCGGCAATTTTTTTTCTCTCCTAAAGGTATCACCCCCTTAAACGCGTTTTTCTCGGAACTTTATTCAAAATGGTGTACACGATTTCTCGATATCTAGTGAACGGATTGACTTGAAATTTGGTACACTTATTCAGTGTAATAGTAGTTTAGTTTTGACCGACGTTTTTCTTCTCAACATTTGTTATTCATTAGTTATTAGCAATAATGTCGACATTTTTTCGCGAAAAATCGAAAAAACTAATCCAAAATGTTTTTTGGCCGATCGTAAAACGATAAGAAAAAAAACCTTGGTCGAGTCTTAGCCAATATTGTCTGTTTTGAGAAAATACGAGATTTTTTTGTTTCGGATCAACGGGGTGGCCAAAATCGAGTACACCGTTGAGTCCCTCATGTTCAAAGGTCAGTTATTATGAATTGTTTTTTATGAAATTTCATACGCAACTTTGTTAATGTACATACAAATTTGAAATTCATACGAATTTTTAACCATCTTGCTTCATGAAATTAAATTTCATGGAATTTAAATAAGCCTTTAAATAATTTCTTTAAATAAAATAAATTCCGTTAAATAAAATAAAAAGTAAAAACTTATCGGCCGACTTAAGGGGTTAGGCTACAAAAATTCAAAAAAGGGAAAAAAAGAAAATTAGTTTTCTCGGAAAATTTGAAAAATTCCGATAAAAAAATTTACCGGCCGACTTAAGGGGTTAGGCTACCAGATAACTATGTCAGGTCGTTACAGTAGCCTAACCCCTTAAGTCGGCCGATAATTTTTTTTTTCGGAATTTTTCAAATTTTCCGAGTAATTTAATTTTCTATGTGTTTTTCCCCTTTTTCATTTTTTGTGTAAAATCCAAATTTGGGAAAAAACGGGGCAATTGAATTTTTGAACGCAAAGGCCGGAACTTTTGCGAAAATT
The DNA here is from genome assembly GCA_964007375.1 of Ophion obscuratus. Classification (NCBI taxonomy): domain Eukaryota; kingdom Metazoa; phylum Arthropoda; class Insecta; order Hymenoptera; family Ichneumonidae; genus Ophion; species Ophion obscuratus. The sequence continues at coordinate 26,583,689 of OZ023324.1, read as the reverse complement.
TCGCGCAACGACGTAAATGACTGATTACCTCGGTCTTGGTTATTCGATGTCTGGCCAGTTTTACGACCGCAAAGTTTCCTTTGCCGATCGTACCTTCGATGTCATAAAAACCAACGCGTATTTGCTTCTTGCTACCCTGCCCACCGCCGGAATCCATTTTTGTCATAAACCTCGGCCTCACTCGGGCACTTTTTATCTTATCCCTAATTTTTTGCTCTCTCTCACTTCTTTTTATAATCCGTGACCCTCAATTGACCTTCGCATATCGTCTCATGGTGATCTGCAAAGAAAAAGGTCAATTTTCATGAAAAATAACAATAATAACAATTAGTAATTGAAATAATTCAAGAAAAGTAATAGCAATGTTCAACAATAATAAGTAAAATTGATGGTAATAATATTAATAACATAGTTAATAAACATAACAATAATACTATTATATATATATGTGTGTGTGTGTGTGTGTGTGCGTGTGTGTGTGTGTGTGTGTGTGTGTGTGTGTGTGTGTGTGTGTGTGTGTGTGTGTGTGTGTGTGTGTGTATGTATGTATGTATGTATGTATGTATGTATACAGGGTGTCCCATTTTAATCTTACACCTGAATTTTCTCGAAAAATATTGCTCGGACGAACTATTGTGTGGAACAAAACTTCTAGGGATTGAAGGGGGACGTTTGAAAAAAATTTATTTGAGGAGCCAAAATTCAAAATGGCGGCGTTACAAAGGCTGACATGTTTTTTTTTCAAACGGAATCATAACTTTTTTTTATTGCCAAAAAATTTGTCAGCTGAAAACTAAAAACTTTTGTTGAAAACATTTTTTGATAAAGTTCATAGTTTTCAAGTGAGAACATCATTTTCATGTCATCAGCCGTGCAACCTCGTACGCTTTGGCTAACGCAAATGCCGGTGGTAGGGACAATTAGACTAAATGTCTCACGACAAGCCGCTCAATGTTGTATTTTCGAATGTATGACCACTTGAACAAAAAAAGAATCAAATTTTTTTGTTGAAAATTTTGGTTTTTTTTTGTTTTTTTGTTTTCAAATTTGGACGATATTTCGTGAGAAAATTTTGGAGGAAAATCGATGAAAAATAGTTTTTTTCCATTTTAATAGTGTTTGTGCCATTTTCAGGCCCAAAAACGTGTTTCTTTAAATCCTTGACGAAATTTGATCACGATGGGTAGAAAAACACACACACACACACACACACACACACACACACACACAAATCCTGGATACATCTGAAATAATTGAAAATGATGTTCTGACTTGAAAACTATGAACTTTATCAAAAAATGTTTTCAACAAAAGTTTTTAGTTTTCAGCTGACAAATTTTTTGGCAATCAAAAAAAGTTATGTTTCCGTTTGAAAAAAACATGTCAGCCTTTGTAACGCAGCCATTTTGAATTTTGGCTCCTCAAATAAATTTTTTTCAAACGTCCCCCTTCCATCCCTAGAAGTTTTGTTCCACACAATATTTCGTCCGAGCAATATTTTTCGAGAAAATTCAGGTGTAAGATTAAAATGGGACACCCTGTATATATATATATATATATATATATATATATATATATATATATATATATATACATAGATATAATTATTATCTTAATTTTTTACAGAACAATTATTTTTTACCTTATCATTGTTATTATTATTATACAATAGAAAAGTAGCATAATCGACAGTGGTGATGAAAATACTAGTTGATAAAAAGTAAAATGATCGAAAAAAGAAAAAAAAATCACGCAGTGTCCACACACACACACAGCGGCTCGTTTCAATTTCATTTATTTTTTATATAGTGGTATTCAATTGTAAAAAAGTAAATAATAATAATGACAATAATAATATGGTTATCATTATTATTTACTATTTACTTTTTAATTTCACTATTTACTATTATTAGTATTTTTTATATAACATTGAAAAAAAATGTAATTTAAAAAAAAACTTCGAAAATGTTGGTATTATTAATATTATATGATAAAAAAGTAATGGTGACAATAGTAACAGTGAAGCTAGTTGTTAGGAGAGAATGATAGAATAAGAGAAAGCAAATAATTACAAAAAGATCGGATAACGGACGACGACGGCTCGGTTTATTTTTATAATTTTTTTTTTCATTCGACCCCTTTTACTTACGGCGAGAATTTATGATGTTCAAAATTGTCATTCAACTATGTGTACGAGGTTTATTTTTAGTCTTAGAATTTGATGGACGAATCGAACATAAAAAAAAAAAAGAAAAGGAAACAGCGCGAAAGAAGAAAAATTCCCGCCCTCGTGCGTCACTGCTTACGCAGGTCGGGGAATATCAGCGTTTTTCCACTGTATCGCTTCTCTCGCTCGCTCGTATAGAGATGCCTTTCCGTTGCGCCGAGATACATATTTTGTCGTCGACGAAACTTTTTTTTTTCCAAGGAATGCCCCTTTTTATATCGTACGACAATTTTCTCGTGTTACTGCAATATTTTCAACGATTTTCTTCATTTTCGATCGTGACGAATTTTCTTTTTTATTTGTTTAATTTGTTTATTTTTGTTTATTTATTATTTTATCTATTATTTTTATTTATTTATTAGTACTTTTATCGTCACTGTTAAATATATTTTTTTTTATTCTGCTTTTTTGATTATCTGATCTTTTAAATATAATTTTGTAATTTTTTTCATTTTTTTTTAAGTGGTTATTTATGCTACTTTTTTCGTGGCTTTGGAATTTGCGGGGAAATTTTCTTTTGTGGTAATTGTTTTCTTCTCTCTCTCTCTCTCTCTCTCTCTCTGTCTCTCTTTCGTAGCCGGGAGCTCAGCGTCACAGTACGAGAGCTACCGGTCGATAAAAGGCAAAGGACCTCGTGAATGCATTTTACGTTCGACGGCACACAAATTATTGTTTCTTTTTTTTTCTCTCTCGTAGTATGACGTCAAAAAATGAGGCAATTACGGAATTCGAAGCGAAATTACCATGCAATTATGCCGAGGACTCATAATTGAATTCTTTTCAATGCTCTTTAATTTTTCACACATTTTGGTAAATTTTTTATTCACCGTATCAATTTAGAGAAGAAGGTTTTTATAGTTTCGTAGACGTTGCTCGATTTTTCAACGTCACATTTATCGTATCCGATTTTTAAATAATTTTAATAAGTGATTAAAAAATAAATAACTATTTTTCATGAAATAACACAATTTATTATTAATCAATTTTGCGAATAATTTTGCTCCTTTCTTTTGAGAATTATTCAGGCAATTTTTTCACCGGCATTCGACTTTTCAACGTCGTTGTTCGAGTGAAAATATTCTGTAACAAATCGTTCGCGCAGTCTGCTTTGCTTTATTCGATATTAGTAACTAAATTCGATTAAGCATTTTTTCTTAAACAAAATTTCATCAAATAGTTGCGAAAAAGTAACTAGCAAAAATCGCAATTATTTGGTGAATTTTTTTTTAAGAAAAATATTTTTAGTCGATTTTTGTGACGAATATCGAATAAAAAAAAGCAGGCCGCGCAAACGATTTGTTACAGAATATTTTTACTTACACGACAAATAGCCATTTTATTCTTTACAAAATATTCTTCGGCTGAAAAAAATCCCCTCGAAAATTCTCTAATCCTCGATTGCGATATTGTCATTAAAAGAGGGATTTCATTAAAAGAGGAACGAAAAATTAATTCTTTTTATTCGCTCAACATTTTTTTCTTCGCAATTCTGGGTGTGAAAATTGCTCAAATCTCCGTGTTATAAGAAAATTTACGACTCAATTAGCAAAAAAAATCCGAATAATAATAAAAAATTAGGAAAGAAAAAAAATATCGTTGCATGCCAACGATGCAAACCCCAACCTCACATGTTTTCCTGAACATTTCAAAACATTCTACAAAGCCAAATTTTTTTTATCCAACGCAATTTTTTCACTTCCAAAATAATCGATGGTAATTGAAAAAAATATCGTCTCGAATAACAATGATCATTATTATCCCAATTCGTGACAATAATAATTACGTTGACATTTCCCAAAATATAACAATAACAATCATTCCATTTCTCACGTTCGACGAAAAATACGTGAAAAAACAAACAGATCAAAGATAAAACGATTTGTAATTATTTGCCCTGTAATCATTGTAAAAACACGAGTCGTAAAAATTCCCTCGATTAAACAGTATTTTAATGCCCGATATACGTGAAACTGATAACTCTCGAGGAGATTGATCGCGAATGACGTAAATAAATAACAAACTGCGATGCCGGCTGATAAATCGTGATAACGTACGTCTATGAAAAATCACGTTGCTTTTTTTCGCCTCGTATTTTTTCACTGAACCCCACCCCCCTCCCCCCGGCGTTTTTCGGACAACGAAATCTCGCGAGGATTGATCGCGCGTGATTTTTTCGCCGTGAAAACGCTCCAGCAGCGATACGGAAGGCTGCAACAAGTATACAAACCGAATAGACTCGAGAATTTCCTTTTCTTTTTTTTTTTCGTTTTTTTTCCGCGTCCCTGTACACGCCTGACGTCACGAGACACTCCGCTCGAGAATTTCACACGCCTTGCGGTCATAAAAATTCATTCGTCGCGCGTGCAGGAAAAACGATGAAGCGAGCATAATATCGTTCAGCATCTCGTGTCTGTAGAAGAAATGATTTCGAAATTTCCATCATAATTACATTTTTCGTAGATTTGTTGTTTTAAATTTCTCATTGTTATTGGTACATAATCATTTTGTGGATTGGATTACGATGCGTCGATAGAGATAATGATTGTTCATTCATTTAATTATTTAATATAGTTTTTTTTTATTTTTACGTTATTGAATTATTGTGAATTTTTTCATTGCTCATTTTATTGCTGATATGATTATTGAATTTTAATTAATTAGAAAAAAAACAACGGGAAAACAATGTTTAGTATAATGTTTTTGTTATCAATTATTTGTTATTGTTAATGCACTATTGTTATACTTGTTGAATTGTTATGCGTTGATAAAAAATGTTAACTTTGCGGTATTATTCGTTTATTAAAGTATCCATTATTATTTATTTATTTATTAAATTATCTATTGTAATATTTTGAATTGCGATATTATTTAATATTTTTAATACTGACATTGCTTTGTTTTATTATTGTTAAAATATTCGATTACTGTTGTTATATTTAATTAAATCACATGTGTCAAATTCTTCTTTCTAACTTTTTCATTGACATATCAATATTATTATACTATTATTAAATATATATTCCTTATTATTTATTTACCATTATATTAATTTCCCGTAAAACACTAAACTTAGTATGTTAGATTTGAAAAACGAATTTCTATTTCATTTCTTCGACGAAAATTTCCATAATTTTTCTCGACCCGTGCGTATTTTATTTCGGAAAAAAAAGAATTCTCTTAAATTGTCATTTGCAACAAAATCCAATCGTCCCGGCGAAACTATCCGAACTTTTCCCACCGCTATGAAAATTGTATAATCTTCGAATCTCGAAATTCCCGATACTCCCCTACCACGTTGAAAAAAAGCCCATCAAGAATAAACAAACGCGCCAAAGACGTTAATTTCGCGGGCAACGGAAATGCGAGAAAAAAAACATGCGAAAAATCCGCAACACGCTGGTAAATTCCCAGATTTCCGAAGTATTCTTCCTCGTGAGACCGGCTGGAATTTTCCACGCGACCTCGAGCGTTGTTCGTTCGAGGTATTCGGGGAAGCTATCTGGGAAGAGGCAAAGAAATTCTCCGTATTCGAGTGACAGTGTGTGGGTAGAATTCTTCCTCGGGAATCGATCCGACTTGAAGTTAACAACCCTCCAAGTTCGCACGTACGTCGGTGAGTACGCGTTACGATTTTTCTTGTGATTACATTTTTTTGTAATCGCGAGAGCGGCAGAGAGAATATAAATATCGCGAGAATGTTTCGAGCCACACGAAGCGTTTTGGGCCAGATCGAGTTGGTCGGCGTTGATGCTTACCGGGTCGAAGGAAAACCGGCGAGTGCGAGGCGTCCTTGCGATCGACTGAAAAAAAAACACGTATCCAAACGAGTAGTCTTTCTCTCTCCGTTCTTCGTCTCTCGCGCACCTTGTGTATTCACGAGAATCCGAATATTCTCATTGCGTCAGTCGTCATGACGATAAAAGTACTCGCTTTTACGACGGTTCGATACCGACTAAAGGGTCGGCCATGTTGCTACCCTCCAACCCTGGCACGACGTATACGCGGACGACGCCGACGACGACGACGACGAGGCTGACGGCGCCGACGACGCCGACGCCACCTTCTCCCTCCATTTCCCCCTTCTTTGCCGTCACTGCCCCCTCCTTTCCCAGAATCTCTGCACGCTTTTCGATTTCCCCTCAATATGTGGCTGAGCGAATTCTAGCCGGCGAACCTTCTACCGCTCCTACCACCCCCCCCCCCAGCCGGCGCGTCTTATGCATGTAGTTTCGTTTGCGTTGCGTTCGTGAGTGGTAGAGATCGCGTCTTCTCCTCGCACCGTTATTGTATTGACGGGCGATAGGGTCAAATAAGAGCCACGCAAAGGACGGCTCTGACGCGCGCGTTTGTGACACGAAAGACACTTTTCGGGTGAACGACCCGCCCACGAATACCGCGAGTGTCGCCCGTGTACGGTCTCCAAGTAGGCAGCGATTGTATGACGCTTCGAGTACGGGTGAGGGCAGAGCTTGAGTACGGAATATACATGGTGAGTACCGAGAGAGTATCGTTCAAGTACGTTATCCAAGTGAGTACATTTTGAGTACCGTTCAAGTACGGTATCCAAGTGAGTACACGTTGAGTACCGTTCAAGTACGGTATCCAAGTGAGTACATGTTGAGTACCGCTCAAGTACGGTATCCAAGTGAGTACATGTTGAGTACCGTTCAAGTACGGTATCCAAGTGAGTACATTTTGAGTACCGTTCAAGTACGGTATCCAAGTGAGTACATTTTGAGTGCCGTTCAATCACGGTATCCAAGTGAGTACATGTTGAGTACCGTTCAAGTACGGTATCCAAGTGAGTACATGTTGAGTACCGTTCAAGTGAGGTACCCAAGGGAGTACATGTTGAGTACCGTTCAAGTACGGATCGTACGTGTTGAGTACCGTTCGAGTACGATCTCGAACTACGGATCGTACGTGTTGAGTACCATTCAAGTACGGTCTTCAAGTATGCGGTGATTGTGTACGGTTTAGATTACGGGTTAGAGTAGCATTTGGGTACGAATCCTTCATGGTGAATATCCGGTGAGTACCGCCCGAGTACGGTCTCCAAACACGCGGTAATTGTATAAAGCCTGCAAGTACGGGTCAGAGCAAAGATTAAGTACGGATCGTACGTCTTAAATACCGAATGAGTACCGTCCAAGAACGCGGTGATTGCCAATGGCTTCAGGTGCCGGTCGGAGCCGAGCTTGTACTCAAACCTATACTTGTATTGTACTTGTTGAATACCGATTGAGTACCGTTCAAATACAGGCTGAGTACGGCTTAAACCCAGCGGGCTCTGAATACCGTCAAATTACAGCTAGCCCGTCGGCGGTCCAAGGCTTGACTAACGTCCTACGACGTACGAATTGAGTACGTACTCGCACGTGTTGAATACCGAGTGAATACCGTCCAAGTACCGAGTACCCTAGGACAGTAGAGATTGTCATTGCCAACCGCCGTTCCCCGTACTTAAAATTTACTCAGATCGTACTTGGCCTGGTAGATTCGCGGCGGAATATTCACTTCAATTACATCGCAATTACGCAATTGCCACGACTCCTCACCCACACACGGTGCATCATCAAAAAGAGCTCTCCTCTCCATCGCCCGTCTCGCTTCGTCCCACTCGCCACACTTCGTTCGTAAATCTCTCCGACCCCCCCCCCCCCCCCCTCCCGGCGCCGCTCGCCGGAACCACGCTGCGTAACAACCGCGCGCGCCGGCACGACCACGCGCGCGTTATCTTCGACAATTGACGTCAACGTTCTACCAACGAACGACGTATTTGCCGACGAGCGTATATACATAAATGCAAACTTAATTACCAAGCGCTTAATTGTCCAGCAAATACATAACTGCTACAGCGCTGTCTTATCTCCGGACTTCTCGCTCGTCTTACCAAGTGCGCGCTAACGCGTCACACACGCGCGCCATTCGTTTTTTCACATTACCCCTGGGTTCTCTTCATTTATTTCCCGTGTAACATATTTAGGTAACATAAAGCCTGTGCAATTATCACGTATACGGGTCTTCAGACGTCCCTTGTAAAAATGAAGCTCTGAAAAATAGAATCCCTCGGAACCTGCGTGTGACTCTCATAACCTCAAAAAAATCTAAATCCAGAGCTGACAGAGCTAAAAAAAGAGCGGAGAATGAATTATTCACTGCAGTAGCATCTTTAGAATCTACCGTGGAGGTAAATTCAACAGCCAACTCGCAGAAAATCAAGAACGAAGTAATCGTTTACGTTTGAGGCTACACTTTGACCGGCCATATTGAAATATTGCTGCGCCACCTCTAGGGCGTGAAAATCGCGAATCGTTGAAGACCTCCGTTCCCGAGCGGCGCTCCCTTGAGGCGGAAAGTCGCTACGAATTCGTTGGCGGTAAACTTGAGTCGAGCATGCCACGAAGACATTTCGTCCAGACGATAACGGCGGTCGAGCGGGGGGAGGGAGGCAGGAAAATTATTTTTCGTTCTTCCCTAACGTTTCCGTTACTTCCGGTCGATTTGTTTCACGACCCTGGTAGTTTCGAACTCGTCTCTCTCTCTCTCTCTCTCTCTCTCTCTCTCTCTCTTCCTCCCTCCCTGCGTCACTCGTCCCCGCTCAACCAATTTTTCGCTTATATATGCGTCAAAGATTCATCTGGACGCATCCGAGATGACGGACGCTCGATTATGAGCACAGCCGTCAAGTCAGCTGAGCTCTTCGTGTTGCATTATCTCTTCTCCCCAATTGACGTCAGTCGCGTTTGCACGTACGCGGCGATAGACGTTGAAGGTTATATATATATATATATATATATATATATATATATATATATATATATATAATTTGTGTGTGTGTACACAGGGTGTCCTATTACGAATGGATAGTCCTCCAACTGTCGATAGGTCAGATCATGTGCTGCTATACGCTGAAATTTTAGTTTGGTAAAAATCCCACGATGTCCGAGACAAAAATCATCTGCTTTTGGTTTTTCGCATGCCATTTCTACAAATGATAACTTTTTTCGTTAAAAAAAAATATTCTTGGTTATTTGTTTTATCTAGAAGTCTCCTTTTTAACCTTAAATGTTAAGGAGACTTGCAGGATTATCCATTCATAACAGGACACCCTGTATATAAAGGTACAACCACGCTTCATATTTTTGACACGAGAGTGACTATTGTCTCTCTTGTGTCGATTTTCCACGGTTTATCATACACACACTCACCGGAATGAGACCCAATTGAAAGGTTAAACTCAGTACAAAAATATAGCATATACACGCTGATTAAAAAAAGGCCTTCCGGGAGTTCTAATGGCCGCTTAGAACTAGGGTATGAATTTTATTTTGTATTTTTATTGTAAAGATTATGTGCCGTGTTTTTGTTGTTGTAATTTTTGTTTTCTTTTTCGATTAATAATTAAGAAAATTACAGCACTTGGAAATTTTGATTCTATTCGGCTAGGCTGAAACGCGTCGAAGGGTGTTGTGTCGTTCTCTCGTTGAACGCCGGTAGTCCGTCAACATGGCAGCGATAAATTTCTGTAGTACTTGTCTCGATGCTGGCTGTTTGAATAGCACGAAAAGAAGTTCGTCAAAAGTTTAACTTACACCGAAGCTTATTTGATCCCGTAAATTTCTGCAACGTTAAATCAAGAATCGTCGCTCAGAAACTCTGTCACCATAAAAATGTCCGTGGACGGCAAATTACTCGGATTTACCGTCACAAGCCCACTATCACACATCATTGCACGGGAAGTACAGTAGCTTTTGACTTTTTACGACTTTTTGAGATGTTTTCGTATGCAAAATCTCACCAAGTGTCACAATTATTTACATCGACGCTCAAGCCGTATAACCTATCATTCTATTTACGATTTTCACGTCCCAGAGGTGGCTATCGATGTATTTTACCGGAGTGTACTATACTAGTTGAGCTTCTGCCTTTGGTCGCGAGAGGCGCCAAAACTTTCGGAGAACGCGAAAAGCGTATAATATCGTGCCGTCACAAACGCCAGCGCCAAAAGCGGCAGGTTGCGTAAGCGTAGATGATTGAAATCTTCTTGATATTAAGGAATTAATAATTATCTTTAGAGTCATTTTTAACGCCTTTGTCTTTTTGTTTTATCATCACAAAAGCACAATTCCAGAAAAGAGATAAATCGAACTTTTTTGTTGTCATCAGCCCAACGGCGCTTGGCAAGTATTGGGACAGTTCGTTGGCCCCGAGAGTGGGGATGAAAATACCACGAGTGCCAACCTCTTGCAAATAAAATGTCATGCCAAAATAAATTATTTTCCGGCCATTTCCAACTCATAATTTTGTTGAAAAATATTTTTAAGCCGGTAAATGATAATAATAGTTATAATGCTCGCAATTTGATATGAATATATTGAAATTCTATTAACGAACAAATAACCGATAGGCTTGTCAATGGACTTTGTCAACATTTTTTTCCATTGGCACGACTGACTGTCGCTAAAACGTCGTCGGCTGTCATACGATATCCGTTTTAATATCATAAGGGATTTTAAAGTACTCGATAGTTGATGCTTGACTATGAGTGGATCACTCGACAGAGTCAATTAACGCAGTGTTCCCACGTTTAACCTACAAATTTCGTTAATATAAGAAAACATACCATTCGAGTTGGAAATTCACATCTTTTTCCAGGGTTATTAATGAACGAATTAGATAAACCACTCAATTTTTTGACCCGACATTCCAAACGCTGTGTTCATTTTTTCAAATTTCAATCTCAATATTATTTCAGTCCCTACAGCGCTATAACTAGTCTTCACGAGGTGTCATGTTTATTGCCAAACGGGTGAAGGTCTAACTTGAACGTTAAAAATCTCCAGAACTATGTTGCAAAACTGATTGATTTTCAGACAGTCAATGCACCATAAATTAATATCTCGGTGATATAAATTTCAATTGCATCGGAATATTTTTAATTGAGTCTCGAAACTCCTTAAAAATCACAATATACAAGATTCGTCGCTGACTTCATCCCAGTCCAACGCGCAGGTAGCGCCATCTCGAATATTCCAACTCGAACTGTAATTTGACTGCATAGAAATCCTCAAGCCCCGCGTTCTTTATTCCAAACGCTGCCGTGGCGCCGAAATCGCCTTTCTTTGCCGCGCAGGTATCGCCATCTCGCCGCGGACCGCCATTTTGAGCTCGCGCCCTGACGCGCATAACCTCAAAAAGCCCACACAACAAATGGCGACTTTCTGCAAACTTAAGACAACGCGCGAGATGGACATTTTTCAAATTGTCCAAAAGTCTTTCAATTGCCAAATGTGTCCGCGTCGGGCTCAAACAAACGTCCCGCAAAAAAAACTCCGGCATCGTTTCCTACGCCAGAGCATTGGAAAAGAAAAATAATCATTCCGCTATAACGAATGCCATCGTATACAAACACAAAGTTAAAACCGAATGAATGTATCGACCGAAGTATGTGCGTGTGTGTGTGGCTGAGGCTGTGCGCACTTAACCTCTAAATCTTGACATCGTAAGATGCGGAGCACTCAGCACGACGACAGCGCCACCCCTCGAGGGCCACTTCAATAGGTCTCTCGACGAGTGTGTGCTCCACCGAATCTCACACGCTCGCCTCGCAATAAAGCGAAGAAAGGAAATCTTTCGCCCACGCCGAGACCTCAAGATCAAACACATGGGGTATATATATATATACAGGGTGACCATTATAAAGTGGCCATGGGTTTCTTAAGCATCTTGCGCAGTTTTCGCGCCCGACAAAAATACGGTTTTAATAGTTTTTCAAGTCCTTTTCGAAAAAAAAATATCGCGTCTTTACGTGATGAATAGTATAAGGCCGAAAAAATTGAGCATTTTAGAAAAAAAAAAAAATTCTGCGTTGAGCAGAATGAAGATAATTAAATTCAAAATACGAAGACTCCCGAAAAACTTTTTTAATGCATTCCGTCAAGAAGAAAAAAAATATCAAAGAGGAATTTTAAGAGGGAATGATACCTCATCGCGGTCGGTATGGTAGAACAATTATAGATTCCCAAAAATCTCGAAAACGGCTCTTCAGATCCCGTCGAAACTTTGCCAAACGACGTCAAATAGATAGACGAACAGCTGTCTTCCCCTCAAATTTTCTGAATTTGAGGGAAAAAATGTAGATTGTCTTATCATAAGCCAATCTAGTTTTTTTCTCAAATTCAGAAAATTTGAGGGGAAGACAGCTGTTCGTCTATCTATTTGACGTCGTTTGGCAAAGTTTCGACGGGATCTGAAGTGCCGTTTTCGAGATTTTTGGGAATCTATAATTGTTCTACCATACCGACCGCGATGAGGTATCATTCCCTCTTAAAGGGGATTAATGGACTTTAATTACCTTTGAAAAAAGCTTTTTTCGAAGAATATATGGAAGTTTATTATCTTCAGTCTGCTATACTCGAAGTGGAATTGAGATTCTTTTTCCAGGATGCTCAATTTTTTTTGGCAAATACTAGTCGTCATAAAAATACGCTAGATTTTTTTTCCACGGTGAGGTTTTTTCTAAAATGAGGTTCAGAGGGTTTATTTTACATATCCGTCTTGGATATGTAAAATCTTGGTTGGCGAATGAAGAGCATTGCTGCCAACATAAATGTCCGCGACGCTTCCGTATTCCAACAACACTTAATATTTATCAATGGTAATAATAAATAACCTCGTGACATAAATCTACATAGGCATAATTATCAATAACTCAATATTTCATTCTGAGTTGTAAAAGACATTCCCTGGAGCAGTTTTTCCCATAATAATCATCGATAATGTTATACTTTTTCAAATTGGTAGCAAATTGGTTTTTTTTTTCAAACATACATAAGGCCTCAGAAATAATATTTTTCTCGGTTGAAAAATCTCCGCGCGGGACCTTTGGAAACCACATGGCCAGTTTACTCATTGTCACCCTGTATATGTGTCTGCGCGTATCGAGGATAGCCACTGAATGATTTTCCATCGTGCCTCGCTGCTCAGACCTCGCATTATTGAACAATTAGGTTAGGAAAGGAAAAGTTAATAGTATTCATTATCGACTTTTTCTTCTGGGATTAATAATTCGCGGCGCTGCATGTGCCTTTATCTATATAAGTTTTTAAACAAGGTTATGTCAATACGTCATTAGAAATCGTGCTGCTTCATCTCAAGGTCATTGCCGAGCCTGCAAAGGAAACAAAGAACAAGCGCAAAAGGCAAAAAAACCCCAATTAACGTAAAATCGAGCGCGTATTTACACGTAATGGATTGACGCCCGCGTCGCAGTTCGGTGCAGTGGGGGGAGAGTGGAGTTAATTTTTACACGTGCTCAGCCGCAACGCGGCGCTGCGATCGCTTGGTATCGTCGCGACACTCGGTACATCTCGGACAATCTGTTATATTTATGTTCGCGCGCGCGATCTTATTTTGTCTCGGGAAAAGTTGCGACGTGATGATCCCCACCGGGGAAACTTGATCTTTTACGTATATGAAAATACGCATTCTTCACTATGTGTGTGTATCTCGAATCGTGACGTACGCCGATGTGCATATATATCGCTTTTGTATGTCGCGCGAGATGGATACACACACATAACCTATAATAAACTGCTCGCGTATGTACGCGCACAGTTATTATAGGTTATATCGGTCGCACGTGCGTGATTCGAGACGGGAAAGACCGAAATATAACGTTTGAGACATTTTGCAACACGACTACGAATCTTTAGATAGATGTATCTCAAGCTTATATATATATATATATATATATTAGCATATCTTTTTTTCGATCGGATGATTATCAATCGCGCTTTAACGAAAATGAGGAAATTCGAGGAATTTAAGGGGAGAGATAAAAATTGTTGATTTTCGATGACTTGATGATTGTTGACGACTTTTTTTTAAACAGAAAGATTTCTTTATCATTTTTGAGAATTAGGGTATGTTTTATTACTACTTTTGGCTGTCACATGGTATTATATTTTCATTAAGGGTCTATACTAGTGGGACATTTTCAAAAAATCTTTTTCTTTTGCCTTTTTCGACAGTTTATACTTTCAAGAATATCCTGTAATTAACAGTTTTTATAGTAAATATCATTTTATCTTGCAAAAATCGATAGTTAAATCTTTATACGCGTTTTTCTCGAAATGAGATTTCGCTGACATTGTAACTCAAAGAGCCATTATCCGATTGACGCGAAATTTGAACTGAGTACTCTCGAATATATTTACTCTACAATGACGTAGGATATTTTTGATTGGATGAAAATTGACGATTTGGCATTGAAAAAAAAACGACCATTTTATAGGCGAGAAAACAGACGTTTTTTTTCATAACTACGCCATTTTGTTGAATTTTGATATTTTTTAGATTTTAGATTTTGATATCTTTCTATGAAAAAATGATGTAATATGGGTCAAATAATAGAAAATTAAGAAAAATATTCTTAATTTTCCGAAACATTTAATTGGGTACTTTTGTTAAAAAAAAATTCGTGAAAAACACCCAATTTTTCAGCGTTCACACCGGTATGGCCCGTTGACCTTTAAAAATGGCGGAGGTATGGCACGGTCTTCTAGACTTGTTGCAGTGAATGTTGTCGGCCGGTGTGACACGTAGCGTCCGCGGAATTGATCGGGAAAAAAACCAACGAATTATTTTCGGATAAGGTTCCTCTTTTCGGTCGAGCTGAAATTTTGCACAAACCTCCCCTTTACTATCTTAAGACAACCACTTAAGGAATTTTTGGCGACTCGCAAGAGTTTTCCTGATATTGCATTTTTTTTTAGGGTAAGGTTCCAAAACTCCTCACCCTACTTCGATCGAGCATAATATGCTAGATATATAATTGGCACGCGTCAAAAAAATACTATTTAACATTTAAAAAATCTAAAAATTTATTTAAAATCTAAATAAATCTTTTAAAAAATTGAATTTCATAGTATTTTTTAACGCGGTATATATCTCTTGAAAACTATTGCGAGACCCTAAAAACCCCTTCAAGGGTTGTCTTGAAATATTAAAAGGAAGGTTTGTGCAAAATTTCAGCTCGATCGGAGTGGGGGGGGGGCAGTTCGGAACCTTACCCTTTATTTGAAAAGTAGGAATATTTTTTGTTTTGATATAAGGTACTAACACGGAGGTTAAGTTTGGAACACAATATACGACAAATGGCATAAACGGCATGGACTTGGAAGACATGTTCTGTCAATAAGATGGCGCGACCTGCGACATTGTGCCGAAACAATGCAGTTATTGCAGACGAAATTTTATGGTCGTGTTATCTCGCGCCGTGGCGGCCATTTATCGGATATTGTGTTCCACACATAACCTCCATGTTAGTACCATATATTAAAATGAAAATTTTCGTACTTTTCAACTAAATAATACGGTTGATTCATAAATATATTTTTTATTAATAAATAAATAATAAATTATAAGGTCAGGTCATTTTGAGATACCCTATATTACTATATATATGGTATATCAAATCCGTTAGATCGACGCGTCATCCTTATTATTCACATTTTCGGGTACACGTTTTTTGACTGTTTGGCCATTGAAGCTTGGTCCCGTCTGTCTAGAATTTATGGTCAAGTCTATCGCTTATTCTTTCTTGATTGTAATCTCAATATATTTATATTTAATTTCCAACAATTACAACTATTAATATCATTTTGGGCAATTGCCTAATAATAATTTATTTTACATGAAGTTTTGTACGCAAGAGGTTCACACACATGTCGAAAACTCATCGTATCTTCATCTCCGCTCTCGCAGCCAGCGAACGGTCCCGAAACTTCTCAATTCGAGATTTTCACACGTCCTACAAAGGTGGCGCAACGATATTCCAATATGGCCGTTCAAAGTATAGCCTCAAACGTAAACAATTACTTTGTTCTTGATTTCCTGCGAGTTGGCTATTAAATTTACCTCCATAGTAGATTGTAAAGATGCTACAGCAGCAAATAATTTTTTTTTAATTGGTTTTTTCCTTAGGTACACGCTTTTCGCGTTTGTTACCTATTTTCTTTTCCCCTCACTGTGCCCGTTTCTTTCCTCTACTGTTACTCTCCTTTTTTTCTCCATCTTTCTCACTGCCCCCTCTTGCGGCCGCAGCCGACTTCCCCCTCTGTATTATATTCATCATGAAATTTCCGTCATAGGTATAGGGAAACTGCGGAAAACCTACACCAATAACAGCCGGTCATCAAGTTCGCCCCCCAGTCGTGGAACTAGTCTTATTTCGCTGCGAAATACCGAAGAAAAACATTTCACGACGAAATGTACGCGACTGGGATTCGAACCCGGGACCTCCCGGTCCGCTGGTTTAGTGGCGAGCACGCTAACCACTAGACCATCGCACCGGTTACTGCAGCAAATAATTTATTACCGCTCTTTTTTAGCTCCGTCTGCTCTGGATTGAGATTTTTGGAGGTTATGAAAGGCACTCGCGGGTTTATAAAAGAAGTGATTCTATTTTTTACAGCATACTTTTTACAAGGGACGTCTGAAATTATATTTATACATTGTATAAATATAATTTACTATACAACAGAATATAATTTACATAATAATAGACGAATATAATTTATTTATATATATTTATAATTTATATAAATATAATTAGAATATTAATTGACAAATATAATTTATTATACAACAGAAATAACTGTTAACATTGCTCGATTTATTATTTATAAAGATACAAACTTGGGTAAAAAATGCCCTAAATGGAAGGCCCAAAGAGAGTCATTTCCAGAGCCAACAACCACTCTTTGCAAAAGACTTTGTGTTTAGGTGGCTTAAGGAACGACAATTCACTTTTACATTACACTATCAAATACGACAATTCAATTTTTGTCTTTTTTAAAATTCTGTCCATTGTCATCGATGTATTTCGACAGTTTACGATACTAGTAGGGCTTCTGCCTGAAACCGCGAGAGGCGTTAAGAGTTTCGGGGACGGCGAATATCGCTGTATGCATATACAGCGTGTCTCGGATAGAGTGTCGCAAGCCTATATCTCAGAAAGTGCGCATTGTAATGAAAAATGTTTTGAACAAAAGTTGTTTCGTTTCAAGAGGGCGAGAAGATGACAATGGCGCATTGGTCATAGGCATAACCGCCAAGGTCGTATGAAGGTTAACTTCGAAATATTCACGTAGAACCCTTATTTTTTCATTGTATATTCGGGTAGCTTAGTTCGCGAGTTTTTCAAAACACTGTAGTCAAGTACTTTTTCGTCGAGTATTATTCCACCAACGAGGCTTGAAAGATAAAATTTGTCGTAACTTTCAAGCTTCATAGCTAAAAAAATGCTGGACAAAAGAATACTCAACTATAACGTTTTGGAAAGCTCTCGAACTGAGCTAGAAGAAGATACTATTAAAAACAAGGCTTCCCATTAAAAATTTCGACGTTGACCTTTATATGACCTTGGACCGTCTACCCAAGGTAAAATCGACATTGCCTTTCTTTTCCCCGTTTGAAATGAAACAACTTTCGTTTGAACACTGCGAAAAAAAAACCAACTGAATCAAAAAGATATATTGGTTTATCCAAATAAATGCGCTGCTACGGAGTGCCACCGATATATGAGATTGTTACAATGCTATAAAATATTGGAAAATGCGATTGATTTAAATAACATATTATTTTATTTGAAAAAGCTCTTCTGTTCTCTGAATATTTACATTATCCTTAAAAAATTATATTCAATTGAAATCATTCTATATACAATTCGTAAATGTATGGATGAAATAATTAAGCGGTTGCTACAACATTTTTTATTTCGTACAAAAAAAATCACTAGAATTAATTATTACTTGACTGCATCGAAACGAATATGCCATGGGACGTGAGTTTTTCCATTTGTTTTGAATCTTAAATAAAAAGTGAGCATTAGCATGATCATCCACGATTATAGTGGAGAGAATATCAGATATCCAATGGAATATCCATGGAGAGAATACCAGATATTCAACTGATAAGAACAGATACTACACTTTGATCTTAGCCACAGGCTAAAAAGCGATACTCTTTAGAGTTTCTTCGGCGTTTAAGTAGATACTCGGCTCGCGCTACGCTTACGAGAAACGAGCGCGCGTGCGGCTTCTAGCGGTTACTCCGAGAACTACGGGTTTCCTCACACCAGAGGGCTGGCATCTTTTGGAATTTTTGCTATGCGAATTGTCCGCTGTTTGTAGTGTCCTACTCTGCCACTCGCAGCGCTAGTTGTTCTCAAACAATCCTGATTCGCGCACAAGGGCTATGTATGTGTACGCACGCACACATATAATTGGGCAATACCCATACACCACCAACAATACACATTGATGGTTTAATGTAGCGTATGCCGCAGTACGGGCCGCGCGCCGGCGCAATAAGAAATTGTCAGAAGACTACTAGCGCCACGGGGAGAGGTATTAACCTCTCCCCGTGGCGCTAGTAGTCTTCTGAACTAAATAAAGCGGTCGAAAAGCGTAGCATCTTTATATAGAGTAAGGAATAGGAGGTGCCAGCCCCCTGCCTCACACCTATAATTTCGGCGGCGCTCTGCCATGAATTGGTTGAATTTTTTCAACCAAATGCGCAAGATTTAAATTTTATTTTCGCATAATTTTTTAACCAATTCGGACATTTGCTTAATATTTTTCAATCAAAATAAAATATGAATATTTTAACGAATAATATACTTGGAAATCAATATCGGATATGGCGAAAAAAATAAAATAACATATTTACTCAATAGAAATCTTATCTGAATCAAACGAACGAAATTCCATTTTTCTTGTGTACTCGAATCAGCAATATTCATGTTATGAATTGAAACGCTTTTTTTGTTCGTCGCAGCAAATGCATTCAAAACTATATAATTTGTTCGCGATAATTTTTTATATAGTTTTAATAACATATTGTGCTCTAACGATATATATTTTGAATGAAAAAAAAACTTTGAATTTTATCATGTTATTATAAAGTCGTTTTGTCTGGACTAATGAATCCGATTATTTACACCAACAATTTTATAATTGAATCAACGAAATTTCATTCAATAACACTAATAATATTGGATAAGTAATTTTTTTTCTCAATGAAGCATTTTCCATTGCAATCGGTAATTTCTGAGCCATAGGCTTGTAACGCCCCGAGTAAAAATGAATGTATATAAACATGTATAATTGTACGTTAATTGATCACATACAATTGTATACAAAAATTGGCCCGATAGAATTTTATATACTTGTATATAAACGTATATAATTGTATATACTAATATACAGTTATGTACGATAGTATATGAATATTAGTATATACAATTGTATACATTTATATACAAATATATAAAATTCTGTCGGGCCAATTTTTGTATACAATTGTATATGATCAATTAATATACAATTATATGTGTTTATATATATATTCATTTTTACTCGGGTTTATATTTTATAATTCAACGTTTCAATGTAAGATACATTGATATGTTTTGTCATGTAGAAAAAAAAGCTATTGTGACACATATTATACTAGTCGAAGAAAGCGATGACATTTAGTTAGTAAAATATCAAGAAAAAACTAATATTGATCAACTGATCAGAATTGGAAATTATCACTGTGAGCAACCCAATAATTGTAATCAAATTTGGTCAATATATTGCATCAATACATAATTTGTTAACTTTTAATAAACAATCTTTTGATTTACCTGCTGCCATACGCGAATAAAACCAAAGAAAACCTTTTCTATATCCAATCATATATGAAGCCATATAAAGATATATACAATGATATGTATTTCAAAAGAAAATAAAAGTACTCATATACAGTCGTATACAATTTTGTATACCGTAAAAAAAAGTTTCACGTATATATATAATTGTATACAACACTGCATTGAATTATATATAACTGTATATGATATTATATCTAATTGTATAAATTCCCTATAAAAATAGTATCTTCATATATCATTATATACAAATATATATAAACCTACGTATAAATATATATGATTGTATATCATTTTTGTATAATTGTATCTAAGTATATACAATCATTTTTACTCGGGGCTATATCCGAGACACCGTGTATGCACAGGAGAATCTCGATTGTGCTAATCGATTGGGACTGAGTCGTCCAATGATCGCGGTTCTACCGTGTACATATAAATACGCTTTGTCGCCCGAAGGTCAAACAGGTCGATGAGAGCGAGCGAGAAGGGACGAGCGAAAGGTTACGCGCGCTTTTCTCCACGACGTAAACGAAGCCCCGTAAATTCCTGGCGTGCGTCGGAGAGACGCAGCACGTGGCCCTGCTCTTACGCGCGCCCTCGCCGTAATGGAAAAAAAAATCATTTAAAAAAATATATACATGGCGTACACGAGATGTACGGTGCGCTAGGAATTAAGAGGGTTGGCCGGAAGATTAGGGGGGTTCCTTAAGCGCCTTCGAACGCCCCTGTTTGACGTCACGCTATGACGTCAATCCGCGGATCCCTCTACGTCCGCGCTACGCTCGCCCTTCCCATCGATAGTGAGAGAAAAGAGAATCTTCGGGGCGAATCTCCCTCTCTCTCTCTCACGCTTTCGTCTCTCTATTGTCGAAGCGAAGGGAGACTTTGTCCTTGCCATATTTCAGGTGTTTAAATTTTATTTTTTTTAAAGGAAACGAGTAAAGCTCTTTGAGTGCGGTTTTTTTCTTGCTTTTATTCATGATATACAGAACGTTAAAAACATTTGGTTTTGAAAAAAAAACAAAAATGGCGGCCGTTGCAGCTCCGCGAAAACAGATCCTCAAATCGCGGGAGGTAAACGGCTGACATCACTGCCCCCTCTTTGTTGATCTGAAACACAAACTCAAAGCATATTATCAATCTGTGACCCTTTGGTCATGGAATGACGGATGGGTTTTTCGTTTAGTACAAATTTCGGAAAATGGCAGCAATTTAAAAAAAAATCGAATTTTCGCGTTTTTTTTGCATAAAAAGATAAATAATAAATGCACAAATGTATCTATCGAAAAAAACGATCTGTCGTTCCGTGAAGACATATTTTCTGAGTATGCTCTCCAAATTTCAGGTCGATATGTTAATTACAGCGGTCAAGAGAATGTCAGCCATTTTGGAAAACGTGTTTTCGAGAAAAACGCGTTTAAAGTATTGTAATGTGTTTATAATTACCGCTAATCGGCAATGCCTGGTCCATAGAGGCATCCCTCCTCTTCTTCTAGCTACTCATGTTGAGCCGCTAACATCTCCCGCTAAATTTCAAGGACAAAGTCTCCGTTAATGAGGTTGAAGCGTTAGCCACAATCCAAATTTGAGTGTTGAAATAATTTATGTTGTTGTCCAGACTATACTGAGTCTTTACGATTTTTTTTGGATTTTTTTCATCACCTAACATCAGGGATAGAAAGCAGTTTAGTGTATGCAATTTTAAGTGAGGTTAGACGGGCAGTTCGTGCTACGGGTGACGTATTTTTTTGGCTTTTTCGCATCAAGATAAATCATTGCTAACAACGGATCAACGCAAACTAAATCTTTGGTAACATTTAGAGAAAAAAAACTATCTTGCCCATCGTAAACGAGATATTCAATATTGAGCCATGAAGGCTTGATGAAAGGTTACGAATATTGGCTGGCGAATGAAGAGCATTGCTGCCAACCTCAATGTCCGCGAAGTTGCCGTTTTTCGGCAGCACTTGATATAAATTAACGGTAATAATAAATAATCTCGTGACAAATATAAATAGGTATAATATCAATGACTCAAAATTTTATTTTGAGTTGTATAAAACATTCGCTGACGCAGTTGTTTTTCACAATAATCATCGATAATGTTATACTCTTGCAAGTTGGTAGTAACACAAAGGTTTATTTTATTTACGTAATGATTATATAAAAATGCACAATTTTGCCCTTCAATTATATATTTTGTGGAAAATTAGCATCTACAGAATAAATCTATACCACGTATGCATTTTTTTTAGTGAAAAAAAATTAATAAATCGTCATTTCACTTAACGGGGCCGTTCCAACCTTCTTAAGTTACCGTTCGTGAAGATGAAAAATTCGATTTAAAAAAAATATATTTTGCATCGTCAAAGTGTTTAGGACGCGTGGGTTTGTTAGGGTTGTCAAAAACAAACATTGAATACGATTTATTCAGTACGATTATTTATTTATTATTGATAACATTATTCAGGGCGTGGAGCGCTCTACAGCTTCAACGAAGAGACTAAAGACTAGCTGAAGAATTTTCGTAACCGCGACTGTTCGAAGAAAATGTAAAAAAGTCCAAATCTACTGAATTGGCGCGAAATTTTTATTTCCAGTTCATTGTCGGGTATAATGATTGATTGTAAGTTATTTTGTACTAAGTGCCGGTGTAGTTAATGGTGATTCAGAAGGGCCCTGCTTATGCCCCTGCAAAATACGGCCCTTCGAGAAAAAAATACTTTAAGATGTCGACCTGTAACAAACGGGCTCCCGTGTATGTGGCGTAACAGCCACACCTACGGCAGCGCCGCCAGAGTGGAACCCTTATTTTTTTACAATTGCGCACGCGCACTGAAGCACAGTCTTACGTACGGTCCTGAAAAGGCCCGCGGTGGGGGAAGATGCTTGGCGGAGCTCTTTTTGTAGTTATCCGTTCGTCCGCCAGGATCGTCGCGGTCTGAGGCACTGTATGCATCCCCGAGGATGCCTTTGATCTCTTGTCTAGCGGATTATTTTCGTTGCACACGAGCCAAATTATGTTTTACGGGGGAAAATAGCTTTAGACGAGGATAAAAATGCCGATCTTCATGATTTTTTTAGATGGAAAGATTTAGTCACCATTTTTGAGAATTGAGATACATTTGATTACTACTTTTAGCTGTGACATGGTATCTTTTTGATTAATCTTCCAAGATGGCGGAGATATGGCACTGTCTAACTGCATTTTCAAAACTGGCGTGACGTATAGCTCAAAAACGAATCGACCGATTCTGACGACAGTTGGACGAAATCATTTTAACCTTATTGTCACAAAAATGACCCTAAATGTGAAAATAAAATAAAAGTATTGTTTGATTACAAAATGTAGCCATATTTCGGAAAATTCGAGCTTTTTCTTGGTTCGTATTCTGCGTATGAGTGTTAATGAAAGAAAAATCTTCGTTGGTTTTTTATTTAGATCAATCCCGCTGGCGCTAGGTGTCACGCCATCTGACAACATCCGCCGCAACCCGTTTTGAAGACTGTGCCCACGGTCTTACATACGTGACCGTGCCATACCGCCGCCATTTTTAAAGATAAATAAAAAAATACCATGTAACAGCCAAAGGTTGTAGTAAAACATCACCTAAGTCTCAAAAATGGTGAAGAAATCTATCCTTTCAAAAAAAATCATGAACATTAGCAAATTTTTTTCTCGCTAGAGGTATCGCCCCCCCCCCCCCTCGAAGTGCCCAATGCGTTTTCGGCGGGTGCTACTCGATCGCCACGAATCTGGTGGTCGTAATGCGAATTACGAAACTGGCTTCACCCACGAGGGAGCGCCACTGAAAAAGCCTTATCTTCCCAGACCCGACTCGTATACGTATATAGACTCCTCTAACCTTCGTAATGAGCTCAGCAATTTCAATCTTGCTTCAACGCCCCCCTCCCCCCTGAGCGCCCATTCCGCCGGCTCGACAATTATCGCCACATTGACAAAAGGTCATCGATATTACATCAAAAAATAACTTTCACACAATCGCATTTTCG
Organism: Ophion obscuratus; assembly: GCA_964007375.1. Lineage (NCBI taxonomy): Eukaryota > Metazoa > Arthropoda > Insecta > Hymenoptera > Ichneumonidae > Ophion > Ophion obscuratus. Next base: position 26,559,723 of record OZ023324.1, on the reverse strand, counting down.
CCTCCTTGACTTTACCATTCACGTACCACAGACTTTGGTCCTCTACGTTTATCTATCGTTGCTTGCTCGATCGCTATCCAAACATGCCGAGACATCAACGCTCGTCTATTGATTTTTTTAGAGGTTAGGCTACTGTGATGACCCGTAAATCAGTGTTAATTGAATAATTAATTTTAAAGAAATAAGTAGCATGATTGAAAAATCATTTAGACATTCATTTGTATGTACATGAACAAAGTTGTGTTCAAAATTGGATTTTAGAATACTAATAATCAAAGAAGTTATAAACAATCTCGTGAAGAACCCTCCAACGTGAGGGACTCAACGGTGTACCTGATTTTGGCCACCCGGTTGATCCAAGGCAAAAAAACCAATTTTTTTCTCAAAATAGATAACATTGGCTAAGACTTGACTGATCTTTTTCTTCTTATCGCGTTTCAATCACCAACGAAAAATGTTTGAATTTTTTGTCTCAATTTTTCGAGAAAAAATGACACTATTGTCGTTAATAACTAATGAAAAAAAAATATTAAGAAGAAAAACGTCGGTCAAGACTAAACTGCTATCACACTGAATAGGTGTACCGAATTTTGAGTCAATCCGTTCATTAGAAATCGAGAAATCGTGTACACCGTTTTGGAAAACATAGTTTCGAGATAAACGCGTTAAAAGTATTGCCATCAGTTCTGTCGTCGTAATCATAAGTTTACGCTCAATCTGCGATTTCCGCACCACACGATGGACCTTTCTCTTAAATTTGAATTACCTCAAGCGACGAACGAGACTTTCGACATTTTCACAGTAGCCTAATAAAATAATATCATAAAATAATAAATAATTATAAAAAATAAATTATAAAATAATGTAATATTATTCATATAATAATATAGAATTATGAAATAATAAATAATTATAAAATAATAATATAAAATAATACAGCCTTGAAAAAAGATCTTATCTTCCGGTAAGCTCTTACGAGAGTACGCTTCGAGTGTGTGTATTTACTTATCGATCAAGTGTGCGGACCAGTCGCGCTTTGTGGATTTTACCCGAGCGTTTTCTGATTTCATCTTATCGGAGAAAACAGTCATAGAAAGATTTAATATTTTGCGTCGACCTAGCGGCAATAATACCAATGACACCAATAACAATAATACCATTGATAATAATTTAAACATTGTAAGGAACTAGGCATTGAAATAGAAAATATTCGGCGATGTAAAAACAATATCAATCGGCTATAATAATTGCAATAATAATAATAACCAATAATAAAAACATTACCATTTATAATAACAATAATAAGTATGAAATGAATACACAATGACAATGAAAATAGCGATAACAGCAATAACTATGTTAATAATAGGAATGATTATAACATTTAAAAAGCTGGATTCGAATTATCAGTTGATAACAATTATGGGGAGAGATATTTAGGCGACGAAAAAATTTGCTGATTTTCAGGATTTTTTTTCAAAGGAAAGATTTCTTCACTATTTTCGAAACTTGGTGATTTTTGGTTTCATCAATCTTTGAAAATGGGGGAGGTATGACACGGTCTGCATTTTCAAAACTGGCGTGACGTAGAGCTAAAAAACGAATCGATCGATTCTGATGAAATTTGGTATAAGTCTAACCTCATTGTCTAAACATGACCCTAAATGTTTTTTTAAGTCTTTTTTTCTGCAAATGTAGCCATTTTTTCGAAAAATTAAATTTTTTCGTTTCAATGCGTGCCATTTAATCGATTTTCAACATATCTTACTTTTTCTTGGCCAATGAACATAATGGACAATAATTACGGATGTTTGACTATACCGGAATTGAAAAATCGGCTCCAACTCTTTTCCTTCTCTGTTCATTTTTTAAAGTTTCTTTTTTGCTCCAAAAAACAAAGAAGGTAAAACCTCTTTTTCAATATTTTCCGGCTCAGTTTCATCCCCGTAAAGGATGAAAATTAGCTAGGTAAGTATTATATAATAAAATAATATGTAAAGGTTAAAAAAATGCAAATATTTCAAATAATAATGTATAGATTATGATGATTAACTACTTTACAATATACTACTAGAAGTAAATAGTGTCAAAAATATTGTGTTTATACACTGAGCTGTAACAAATCCTTCGTTTCTATAGTCTGCAGATCTAAAATGATCAGAATATTGAATGTTTTGTGGCTGTAAAGTGCTTGCGACGTATAGCAGTTTTCCATTGCTTGTGAAGTTTTTCGTTTTTAGGAAATAAATGAACGTCTTCGTGTCTGCATTCAATTGTACAAATTCTTCACAATTTATTCACGACAAACGGATTATTTAAGGTAGTTTTGTAGTTTTGGTAAAATCTTAGGAATTGGCTGAAATCTAAGTATGGTGTAGATATGACCTTCATGGACTGATGCCCAAAAATTCAATTCGATTCACCATTTAGTTCATGAGATAATTGCAATTGAATATGGGTATTTTTGAACGCGATTCCTATACCTAACACGTAAACCGATAGGAGTTTGCTCGCATTTCTCGATATAGGTTCCATACGGATTTTAGGATTTCAAAATAAAAACACACGTGTACGCAGTACCATTGTTGGATTGATTTTCAAAAAAATGACAAACTTTGACCGTTTAGTTTCGGAGATATCGACTTGTGAAAAGTGGTAATTTTATTCAACACCGAACTCGGGCCCAACCATCTGTAACGGAATGGTAACAGTGTACGCTGCAACCAGCTGATTGGCGCGTGGTCTGGGAATTCGAAGCTCGTTTTTTTCCCCGAGTTCTAGTAATTCTGAGACGGATGTGAAATAAATTTATTCTGCAAACAAATTTAACTTGTTCAATTTATGCATGTATTTGTCTTTGTTACAGCGAATACAATTTAAACGGTCGGCGAGATGTTGTAAATCCACGATCCGACGTTCTTCGATAGCGAATTTTTGTTGCTGATCGTTGAGGTTATGGTTATTCTCATCGAGTTTAACCGCGTTTACTTGACACATGGCTGCCACAGCTTTCAGTCTTTTAGCAAGCGCCTTTTTTCTTGTAAACTTTCCTTCGTATCGCATTTGGGTTGACATTTTCACGCTTTTTTAATTTATATAAAATATTTGGCGAAAGACGAATCGTAGGAAGCTCAACGCTATGACTGCAGGAAAATCGCGCTGTTGTCACGATTACAGCGCCGCTCTCTGTGCGAGTATGAGACCTATCTAGTAGCTCTGTCAAAAATTACAACCAACAACATTTTATAGGCATTGGATGTTACCGCCCCCTGACAGTGGTAGATAAATGCTGTTCGCAAAATGTCCTCGCCGCACTGTGGCGCTAGTAGTCGTGTGACAGCCATGCATATATAAGTATGTTGCGCCGGTGTTTCGAATATCTTACATGAATAAAAGTCTTTTGATATATTTGGAATGATATCAGTAGTATAGATTTATAATGATTTTCCATTTGAACACAATAAATTACGTCGCCATAACGATAGCGGGCGAAAGCCACGAAAGTATCGAATCGTTCAGCTGATCTGAGTATTTAGAGCCGAAGACTGTCACACAACAGCCAACGCTAGGCAGTGGCGATTTCAAGAACTAAAAAGCCGGGACAAAACGCGTTTCTGTTGATCGTATGGGAATAGTAGGCCAGTGTCAGGAGGCTGGGAGCGTGTTCCGATATACGCTGCCGCTACTGACCAGTGGTGGCAGTGCCTGCAGATGCGTTCCTATATAGGCCTCCAGTCCTCTGTCACAGTGCCCTAGGGACAATCATGACGTCATTGATAGCCTCCATCTTTGTACTGCAAGCGCTGGTCCTCCGGAAGGTAAGGCACTCACAGTACAACAAAGGCGGCAAATCGCCAGTATACTGTAACGTGTCCCGTTTTAAAGTATCCACCGGTGTACGAATTAAAAACGGAACAGCGCCGCAGTACACTGAGTTGACGTCATGCCGCACAGCATTCACAGCGTATATCGGAACACGCTCTGGATCAAGGAGCCTAGAGTAAAGGAGTCCAAACTCCCTATCCTAGCCTGTATGTACGAAGTTCTTTCAATCGGTCGCAGAGATGTAGTGCTCAGTTCCACCGCAGGCGTCGCTAGTGTTCCCCAGAGCCCATAATATATAGTAATACAAAACTGCATAAAGTCCGAGCTTCTCCTCAACGACCAATCACAAAACTGGGGTGATCGTGTTTCTCTCTCGTACTCACCTGGAACAGTCATGGTGCGTTCTTTCTCGCGCACCCGAACGATAATACACCCAAGTAGGGATTCCTTCCTTCTATTATAATATATAATAATATTGTGTACATATATATAATAAATGAAATATAAATAATATTAATGAAACAACTCGTATTGTTTTATTCACATGGGCTTATTATATAATAAGCACATCAGATACAATAATTATATAATAAGTGCAACACGAGTTATTTTATTATGGAAACTTATGATTTGCCTGTAATGTTTAAAAATATAGCTAATTACAATGAAATGCGAATAAAGCGATAAACCAACCGTAATGTATCGTAATGTATTTATTATTCGGATGCGCGTTACTCTGTTTTCCTGTACAATAATAATAATGATAAATAATAATAATAACATGTACATGCAAGAAACCGGGCGAATGCGGGAATGTTGGCTCTACATGCTGGGGTTGTCTTTTCCACATGTGCTTGTCATATGCATACCCATGAAAACTCGTTATTTGCTAGTTACGTTTAAAAATGAAGCTAAATATGAATTGAATTAAGCGATGAACCAACCGAACAAGCCGTCAAGCCTAATTGAACCCCAAGCGCGGCAATCACTTTAATATGAAAAGATTATATTTATTGGCAAATGATTGTGTGGCGAAGTTGGTAGAACGCTAGATTACTGTATTGAAGGTCCTGAGTTCCAGCCTCGGTAGTTTTCATTTTTTTCTTTTGCATTCGTACAAGTATCTGGTTGTACGAGCGAATTGAAGCAGTTTTAACCAATCAAAGAACTCGTCCAATCCCAAAAGAAGTCGAACAAAAATAACATGGAAGAATATATTTTTTAATTTACTGCCATCAATAGTTGAATTTTGTTTTATAATTCCTACCTAGAGTGTTTACTGTTTCCCTTTATCTCATTGACTCGCGAGGAGTCATCTCCGTTATCATACACATAGGTCGATAGCTGCTGTGCTGGTGTACACGACAGATATATTTGTGCTTGACAGACGCGAAAAATTTTGCCGCCATAACACGGTCAGTTTCACCTTATGCAGTTTTGTATTACTATATATTATGGGCTCTGGGGAACACTAGTGACGGCAGCGGCGGAACTGAGCATTACATCTCTGCGACCGATTGAAAGAACTGTTTGAGGCGGGAGTGTCGACTCCTTCTCTCTAGTCTCCTTGGGCTGGATGTTACTATACGCTTCGATCGAAACTTTTGGCTCATACGTGTACCTACAGAACTGTCTTAAAAATATTCAAAAGTAGTCGTAGAAACATGAGCAAAACCAAGGAGAGCCTCACTAAACGTCATGTTCTGTTTACGTTATAATCCCCTCTAGCGGGAGAAATTGGCAGTAAGGTTCCCTATTGGTTACCAAGATCGTGCGATTTGACGCCATTGGACTTCTTGCTTTAGGGTTTTCGCAAAGGAAAAGTGTATACCAATGGGTGTGTTTAGACTAACTCAACGTTGATCAACGCATCTCATCACAAATGGCGGCCAGTCAACATGGTTTGGTGGGGGAAATTAGCGTTGAGTGTTGACATTTCAGGCCGGACACGTTTAGTCAACGCAAGGGAAACCTAACCTCAGTTTTGTTTGTACGGAGCGTGCGGAGATAGAATTCAAGAAATGGAAATGATTATGAACATTCTGCTGGATGAAGTGATTAATCCGATGGATGAAAACGTCGCGAATATTTTTAACCAAGGTATGATAAATTTTACATGAATAAAACGCACTCATATTTTTAACCTATTAACAATCCAAACAAAATTCGTCACATGAACAGTCAAGAAAGCACTTTTTACGATAATCACACGAATAATTATTAACGAAATATACTTGTTTTTTATACAACTATATCATTTATAGAAATGTACAATCTCTAGATATACATTCAGTCTTCCATAAATGAATAGCGAGGAAATGTACTGTCAATCATGAAAATACATAGATAGCCATAATTATAAATATTTCAATATAATGTAATCACTTTAAACTGTAACATCAATATCATATTTAATCTAAATATCGATTTATATGTGTTATAGCGAATCTTGATAATGATGGTATAGAAGACGAACTAGATGAATACATCTTAGGGTTACTCGAAGCGGCTGACGAAAATGGCTTAGATATACATCCACGCAGAGGTCCTCCAGTAAGAATACGGAATTATTTTGAAGAAACAATTCCTCAATACACTGGCGAGCAATTCTACTCCCATTTCCGTATGAGAAGAGAAGTGTTTATGGTGAGTGACGAAATAAAAATAGAAATATCATTGAAAAATTCACTATTCTAAACATGTTATGAAAAAAGGAAAGAAAATCAACGAAATGGTAGAACGAGATATACACAGTGTCCCAAAACTCAACGATAATCTGAGACCGGATGAAAGGCCAAGTTATACCAGTTCTGGGAAAAATACAAAAAAAAATCCATATCACTCAGTTCAGCGATAATAGACATTTTTTTAAAAAAGTTGAAATTCGACACCCTTGGTCGCATTTTCAAGTCCTGTGATCACCAATGTCACAATTTCGCTGTGATTTTTTTAATTTCGTGATCTTCATTAACGATGCTATTAATCGCAACTACAAATTAATGCAAAAAACATTGTTAATTTAATAAAATAAGTTAAGTTTTAGTGAGTCATGGTTCACAAAAATATTGTTACTTAACTTTGACACTTCATGCCGATTCTTCATCTTCAGCTTCATCATTCAGAAACATATGTTTTTTACAATAAAAATTGGTTATTAACTGACTCAATTACCTCTTTACTAAAAATAATAATTTTATTTCAGACCAGAAACAAAAAATAACAAATTTTAGTAACAAAAATTCCTAATGTTGAGTTGTTCAAAATGAGCTCAATTTGAAAAAAATAAGACATAACATTTTTAATGGCAAGAAAAGTGGCAAGTGTTGCACCATTTTGAAATCTTGATTAAATGCGCCATCTTTTGAAATAACTTGCCAAGGGTAGTGTAGTACATTTTTTTTTTCAAAATGAAGTGTCAAAGTTAAGTAACAATATTTTTGTGAACCATGACTCACTAAAACTTAAGTTATTTTATTAAATTAACAATGTTTTTTGCGTTAATTTGTAGTTGCGATTAATAGCATCGTTAATGAAGATCACGAAATTAAAAAAATCACAGCGAAATTGTGACATTGGTGATCACAGGACTTGAAAATGCGACCAAGGGTGTCGAATTTCAACTTTTTTTTTTAAATGTCTATTATCGCTGAACTGAGTGATATGGATTTTTTTTGTATTTTTCCCAGAACTGGTATAACTTGGCCTTTCATCCGGTCTCAGATTATCTTTGAGTTTTGGGACACCCTGTAGTGGAATCAACGAAATAAACATGAATAATTTTTATTTTATGTATAGGAATTGGAAAATGTGATAAGGCCACATGTTGAAGACGGCTATATTCCATTACAAAAAAAAATTCTGTTAACAATCTGGCTCTTAGCGACCCCGGAAAGCTTCAGGTCTGTTGCTGACCGATTTGATCTTGGGAAAACTGCTGCTCATTTTGCATTCAAGGAAGTCATTGAAGCTCTAGTGGCTATTTTACCACAATACATTACATGGCCAAGTCTAGAAAATTGTAATGTTATTGAAGCTGTGAGTATTGCTCTCCAAATTTTCCGATAATAACCTTATTCATTTATGCACGATGATCTATTTTGTGAAAATTAACTTTTTTCATTTTTGATGCTACATTTATTATCAGTTAATGAATTACATTTTCACTGCTTGAAGGCTTTTCGTTTACGGCAAGAATGGTTTCCTGGAGTAATTGGAGCCATGGATGGATGCCATATTGAAATGAAGCAACCTCCAGGAAATGCGAATGACTATTATAACAGAAAAGGAACTCATTCGATCATTCTACAAGGTGAGAACATATATTAATGTTAGTCATGATAAATACAAATCTATTCATCTACATTTAATTTTGTTGTAATTTTCGTTAACTGTAATTTAACAGGTACATGCGATCACACCGGAAAATTTATAGACGTTTTAATCGGAAGACCAGGAAGGGCCCATGATGCTTCGGTTTTCCGAAGCTCACCATTATTTCGAAGACTCAACAATGCAGACCATCCTCTGCTGCCACCAGAAAAACACATTCTTGCAGATTCTGCTTATCCGTTATCTGTGAATGTGTTGACACCTTTCAGAGATAACGGTCATCTTACAGAGGAGCAAATTTCTTACAACACCAAACATGCGTCAATGCGTACCATTATAGAACGAGCATTCGGTTTGCTGAACACTAAATTCCGACGGTTATTTTATCTAGATGTAAAATCCGTTGCAATGGCTAACAAAATTGTAGCTGCGGCATGCACTTTGCATAATTTTATTTTAATGCATGGTGATGCGCATCTCAGAGACAATATGAATGTACAGAATAACGCAGTCGATGTTGATAATAATGATGAAAATGTAGACGAAGATATAGATGAAATTGAAAATATTGTTGCTCGTGATAAACGAATTCAAATAATGAATGCATTATTTCGATAAAACCATAAAGACAATTTATTAATTGAATTTTGTTAAAAATTTGAAAATGAAAATGAAATTAAAAAATTCGAGGTGTGAGAGACGTGAGAGTGCAAAATACGCGGCATGTGAGGTTGAAAACAATAAAGTGGACTTTTCTACCATAAAAGTGTTTCAGTCAAGGTTGGGAAGATTCGCGGAAGGATTTTCGTCATCCCCGATAGAAAGAAAGAGTATTCGCGCTAACATATTGGTATATTTTTTGTACACTGAAATTGACGATAATATGGAGTAAATATGATCAAAGTTCTCTTAATTCTTTATTTCACTACACATTACTATCTTCTTTTTTTGACTATGTTAATATCATTGGCAATTACTTTTGCTTTCACTACCGGAGAAACAATATAAATCTCACTATGTGGACGTTTTAAGTACTTAGCAAGTACTTAGTTTAGTACAATGAGTCGTTTTTAACATGAATAAATCATTCGTATAATAAATACGTCTCTTTTATTATATTAAAAAATATTTTTTGCAAGCACTTAAATGTATTGTGTATAACTATTTAATCTTAACGGAATAAAATCACTACTCTGTGTAATCACAAAGTGATACACCTTATTCATTAATTTTCTTATCGCACTTTTTTTACACTTAATAATATATAACTAAATCACTTTGGTGAAATACTCTTACTACCCTATTTAATCACAGTGATGAACCTTATCTAATAATTGTTTTCACATTTTTGGTGCTCTCAGGAGTGATGAATATTATCACTTAAAGTGAAAAGTAACAAATACTAAAAGTAAGGTAAGAAAATATAAAAGATTTTAATTTATTTCAATAATACTGTTAAACTATAGAAAGCAGCAACGAAACACAACAAACTGAAAATTGCACGCTGAACCGTTTCAGTCATCACAGATATGGGGTACGGACATGGCTACAAATCATCGCTTTTCTTGGATCTATCTAGCAATAACTGGAGGTGCATTGATATGCCCTTCAGAACTTCCGTCCGAGCATTTATGGCATCCGTTAGCTCTGAAGTTCTCTGAGCTTGGAGCAGCGCGTTGTTTTCCCGAACTTTTCTTGCGAGATCTAATTTTTCCCCCAAGTTCTTCAAAATATCGAGCTTTATAGTGTCGACGTCAAACTGTTTTTGCCTTTGATAGTAAAGCTTTCTATTGTTTCGGGACCTCCCAGATCTCGACGATGAGCTTTTACTTGTACTTATTTCTAAGCATTCTGCGCTTGTGCTAGTCTCTTGCACGCTATCAGGAGAGCTTTCGGTGCTGTTCAAACTGCTGAAATGACAACATTAATAAAGTACGCATTAATGAAGTCCATCTTCTTTGACAATTTAAAAAAATACCTCAGTGGATTTGATGAAATATTTACCTTTCATTTGAAACTGAGAGATTCATTGGCGAATTTTCTTTATCGACCATACTCGAAATCACTTCGTCTGTGGAGAAATTAATCGATTTATCATCGTGAAAAATGTCCTCCATATCGTTGAGCCATGGCCATGACAGACGCCCAGCACCGGTTGTTTTCCTTGAGTTATTCTTTTTTATTTTTCCATATGTATGTTACATATTTCGAAACTTCCCCTGAATTGTTGTCGTGTCGAAATTGAGTTTTTTCGCTTTTAGGACGACTTCAATTTCCCTCCACAAAGTAACTTTTTTTACTTTTGGGTTTCGAAAACGTTCGATTCGTTTCTTATACTCCTCTAGTAATAATTTCGTTGCTGGACCAGTCCATGTATTGGTGGTTGTATCTAATAAAAGAAAAATAGTTGTGTCATAATATACGAATTATAATAGAGAGAAATAGGACTAACTAAAAAATCATTACATTTCGTATTACTCATAGGACATGTTGATTAATTCAAAGATAATGGCAATGATAAAATAGCGGGTTTTTTAATCGAACGTATCGTTGATCGGTCTGTTAATCGAGAAAAGCGGCAATACCCCCTAATTGCAAAGTTGCATTACAAAATTGGATAACATTCGATACTATTCAGAATGGATTCATTACAAATCGTGTTGTATGTTACTTTTTAATGAGGGTCGTGAAGCTTGGTCAAAGTTGTAATACTATTGAATACTCATGATAATAGAATCATAAATATTCAATAGTCTTTTCATGATGAAATCGGTCTCATGATAATTAGATATACTTGGGAACTTGGGATACAAAAATTCTATTGCCAGCCGAATTTCGGTATCCCGCATGATTTCTCTAAATTGTCATTCAAGGAATAGATAATATTCTGGAATGATTACCTTCTTCAGCATTCACGAAACTTCGGTCGTTTTCGTCTTGGCATGTATTTTCTCCAGCGGTCTCTTTCTGGCTATTGCTCGGCTCATTCTCATCATCCATGACATTTACTCCCATTTCATCATTGAGAGGAAGATCTAGTATATAGAAAAATGGATGCGAATGTATGTGTTATTAAGTGTGCAACTTTATATTGAACCGGATACTACTGAAAATGAAAGCTATTAAAGCCTTGATAAAAATGTTGACTTTTCTTACCAGAAACTGCTGGGTCGTCGACGTGACTGCTGGCTATTTTTCGGAAAAATTCGCTTGCGTGGACGATATCTAGAAAACAAACACATTTTGTAAAAAATATTCCAGTAAAGTGCGTGTTATTTCGATAACATCCACATTCATAACCTGCATCCAACTTGATAAGTTTTGCCAAGCCAATCATATTCAAGTATGACCTGATTTTCCGTCATATTATTAATAAACGTCACTTGCTGCTGCCAAAATTACTCGAGACTGTTCTCATCCGCACCTTTTGTTTATAAACACTTTTAAAATATGGCGTTGCGGCTCAACGCTTCACAACGCTAGTCAACGCAAACGCATGCGTTGCAAACGTGTCCAGACTAAACGCTTCTCAACGTTGAGCAGCGCTGCTCAACATTGCTCAACGTTGAGTTAGTCTAAACACACCCAATGATCCACAGACCATTGCGGAGCTCAAGGAAGCCAATGGACGCTCCATTAATGAAAATAGCCATTGTGCGAAAATGTTATTGAAAATTTCGTCAAAAAGAGTGAACGTTTGCAAACCGGGACGAGGCGATCCGATATTGTGTTCCAAACATAACCTCCATGTTTCTACCTTATGTTAAAATAAAAAAAGTCGTACTCGTCGAATAAATAATGCGTTTTATTCAAAAATTAAAATATCAGGTTATTTTGAGACACCATATACCATGTAACCGCTAAAAGTAGTAATAAAATATACCCTAAGTCTAAAAAATATCAAAAAAATCTTTCCAAAAGAAAAAGTCATGAAAATCAATTTTTTCCTCGCCTAAAGGTATTTCCCTCGCTGAAGTCAATAAAGTTAATCGATTACAATTATACCAAGACACTATTTAATATCCGCCCATAACGTCCTTGTGGACTCGTGACCGAAAAATTTCGAATGCTCGCTATCTCCCAACTGGTAGCGAGCAAAAAAAAACATAGGCCGCACACATGCACAAGAGGCCTCTAATTTATTCGTAACTCGTTATTACCATTCGCCGTCAAATGTTCCGCGGACATTTCGAATTTCCCGGTACACGTAGACGACGAGGCCGCGCATTATAATACGTATCGTCGACGCGCGTCCAAGGCCCGTGCAAACACCGTGTATTGCATTCCGTACAACCGTAAAGAACGTGGAAAAACGATGCGTCCATCATCGTCGACTCGGATCGCTGCGCTGGGGCGCGAAATGATAAAATTCCGGCAAAAAAATAAAAGAAAAAACGACCTTCGTGCATAAAGCCAACGATTTTTCTACCGACTCGCTAGTCTCAAATTAGTATCGGCACGTCAAGTAAAAACAATGATCAACAAAATGTTCTCGCGCTCTTTCAATGTTCAATCGTTTTGGTCACAGAGTAAAAGTAAAATAGAACTTTTTTCTTGGAATTTCGGCGTTTCGAACATCGAATGATTTTCACATTCGAATATCCAAATATTTTGATTATTATCAAATAACAATAACGATAAATAAATAATAATCAAAGACTTTTATAAAGTGTTCATGATAATAATAATAATGATAATTATATAATTTTACAATAGTAATTATGATAGAACAATTGAAGGGCAATTTGAAAAATGGTAATAATAATAAAGATCAACATTAATAACAATAATAATTTTTTAACAACAAAACAATAGGTCATGTTTATAATAATAATGACAATAATGATGGTTACTTAATATTTGTAATAACAATTACAATACAAAAATCCAAACATTTTGGTTATTATCAAATAACAATAAAGATAAATAAATAATAATTAAGACTTTTATAAAGTGTTCATAATAATAATAACAATAATGATAGTTACATCATTTTACAGTAGTAATTATGATAGGAAAATAGTAAGGGCAATTCGAAAAATGGTAATAATAATAACAATAAACATTAATAACAATAATAATTTTAAAACAACATAATAATAGGTAATGTTTATAATAATAATCACAATAATGATAATAATGACTTAATATTTATAATAACAATTATAATAGGAATAGCAATAAAAAATAGCAACATGCTAACAATAATTAATGATAATTAATTGACAATAAAATATTAGTAATAATAATAACGATAAAATAATAATAATAACGATAAAATAATAATAATAACATAATAATAAACTTATTATTATCATAAAATAATATTGATTCATAAAAATGACGAACAATCAATTCGCACGATTGTGCGTGTTGCCTGGACGTATCTACGCTGATTTCCGGTTGTCAAGAAGGACTTTTCGAAGCGTGCGCGCATAGCGTGTCTGACAGATTGAAGTTTGACGTAGCGTGAGAGAGAGAGGGGGAGATGTATATATAGAGAAGAGAGAGAGAGAGAGAGAGAGAGAGAGAGAGAGAGAGGTGAAGTCGACGAATGTCGAACGTTTTCATCGTGAATCATAAACATTTTTTGAGCAATAAAATTTCCGAAGATTTTGCTCAATTATTTCGCGTCTTTCGGACGTAATACCGTGGCCTTCCGGCGAAACCGGAAGTAGCATTTCCGAAGCGCGGTAAGCGACACAGGCCGACAGCCTCATCGCGCGTCATCCGTCACTCTTTATTCTCCGTGCCTAAAAAGACACGAGACGCGATAAATCCTGCTGGGCCTGTAATTGTATCCCTCTTTTTTTTTATCGTATTATCTGCGCGCCGTCTCTCGCGTCGTTTGGTCATCGTGTTGCGATACAACGCGACACACGGACAAGCGACACGTGTGGGCGCTGAGTGTCCGGGCGTACGGTCGTCAGGCGAGTTCCTCGCGGCTGGGACGCATGCGCACAATGGCCAGCGACGCGGCGACTCTGCCTCACTTCGCAGCTGGTACAATCGTCGAAGGCTTCGGCAGAGGATCGCAATCTCTCGGGATACCCACAGGTACGGAATATTGAGGCAAAAACGAAGAAAAAAAAGCGAATTGTCACGAAAAAACACGTGTTTTGTCGGTATAGAATTTGATTTTATCGCGAGAACGCGAACTCGTTCCCCTCCACGGGTGTCCGTTGATCTCGCGGTGTCCAGTCGCGTGACGCGCGGTCGCGGCGCTTCTGTTGCGTAAGTCAGCTGATCGCGATTTTGTACCCCTAACCTATAATTTTTTCGCGCCCGACGCTTCATTCATAGGCTGCTTCCGGTAACGAAGAAGAAAGAATCGGATAATTACTTTTCTTTTCGGGTTCAATTCGGAATAGTCACGATTGTTGGGAAGTTTGGAGAGCATGGAGATTAGATACAGGAGCCTAAACTGGGCATTTTAAGTGATGCCCGAAATTTAAGGCAACCGGGATGGCGCTACAATCGCGCGAAGGGTTGCGGTGCTAGCTTCACTCGATAACAGACCGAACGCGAACTTGACGTCACGTTGAATTTTGTTTTCGTAATTTTCACGTGGAAAATACTCTAATAATAATATAATAATACTTTTACATGACAATGTTTGTGTGTGTAGTTTTCAATTAATTTTCCAATATATAAGTTGTAGAAAACAACCCTATGTGATTTTTCAATCCTAGAGCCTTTGAAAGTTGGTAGAAAAATTAGATTTGCAAAAATATTTACGCACTTAGTTTTTTATCTGAAAACTTTTCGGCTCATGTGTGAAAGTAGTATTTTAGTACGTTAGACCCACTATTATACTCCGTGAAGAAAAAAATCACGGGAGTACGCTTAATAATTTAATTTTATTTACGAACTGTCGTATAAAATTAGTATCTTACAAAAAAAAATCACAAAAACCAAAATAACTTTTAAACCACTGAAAATCGCATAACATACATGGGGGTTCGATCGATAGGTATTGAGGTCCGCCATCCTAATGCGTCGTTTGCTCTGCCCCTCGCATTCCACTCTGTATATGAAGCATTCCACACCAAGTGAAACACTAAAAAATCATGTGATTTTTAAATGGGCTCATAATTTGTTTTTAAGTTCATTCGAATGTCAAAAGCAACTAAAATTTTTTTTAGATTTTTAAATTGGATTTTACACTCGAATTTGGATACCGGAAAATTCTCGTTTTTTTTTTCGATTCATTATACTCAAAAAGTGATGCATTGTACACAAAAAACGTCAAAGAAGAAACCTTAGGTTTTCGAATGTACTTTTCAATCATATATGTTTCTTTATAATTGATTGTTATAATATATATATATATATATTACCGATGAGAAAACCATATCGAATAAAAAAGTATCGAGTCGTTTTGACCGAGTTCTTCCGCAAAATCAATTGTATTAGCATTGAGAGTGAGCAAACCAGATCATTTAACAAACGAGAAGCAAGATTTCTTTTTGATACGAGAATAACGCTACGAGAACCGATGAGTAAATGAAAAATTTCGAGCCAGACAAACAAAACCATAATTGAATTGAGAGGAGGACAAAATGGTTCTAGATAACACTAAATATTCATCGCAATCCGCTGCTGTGCCTAAAACAATGGTCGATATTCAATATCCATGGTTCGACAAAATTCTTCATCAGTTAACCTTAAAAAATAATTGGAAGATATGAATTCTCCATCATGCCAATTTTTCTGTGGTTTGTTATGACATCAACGAAAGTTCTATCAAATTTATAGAAAAATAAAAGTGGGCGAACTTGGCGAAAAAAAATTCTTTTTACCTTATTTCGTTGAAAAATACATTAGCAGAATTCTTAACAGTTACGAAACATATATGATTGAAAAGTACATTCGAAAACGTAAATTTTCTTCGTTGACGTTTTTTTTGTACAATGCATCACTTTTTGAGTACAATGAATCAAAAAAAAGTCGAGAAAAATTTATCGAAATCGAGAAACGAACTTCAAAACAAATTATGAGCCTATTTAAAAATTACATGATTTTTTAGTGTTTCACTTGGTGACAAGGCTTCGTACTCTATGCTAGCATACTAATTAATGAGATACCAAACATGGTGGGGTAAACGCGAAAGTTAAAGAACTTTGAAAACTAGTAGGAACATGTGAAAGAATGTTGGCAATTATAATAAATGAAGATTGAACTTTAAAAAGTTAACAATACTTATTTATTAAGAATATAACAACCATCGAGTTATTTACCGCTCTCAATTTGGCAATTTTTTCGCAGTCTTTTCGTTCGCTCTATTAACGTGTCAAACGCGCGTTCGGTCTGTGACGCGCGATCGCAGCGCCATCCCTGTTGCCTTCATTTTTGGGCATCTATCTATATCTAGTCTCCATGCTGGAGGGCAACGTTAACCTCGGATTTGACATCCGAAAAGTCACTAGGAAGTTGGTTTTTCTCCTAGTGTCGAAAAAAGATTACTAGGGAGTTACTGGCGCAAGAAGACTCAAGTTACTAGTTTCATATTATGAGAAAATTCTTATTTGTGGCTAGTAGTCTTACCTCGTAAAAATATCACTGGGGAGTTGATTATTCCCCTAGAGTAAAAACATTACTAGGAAGTTACTAGCACACAAAAACTCAAGTTACTAGTTTTCTACAATATAAAACTAGTAACTTCGGTCGTATTTGTGTTAGTAATTTTCGCTAGTGAAAAAGTCACTAGGAAATTGACTTTTTCTGTGGCGTCGAAAATGATTGCTAGGGAGTTACTAGTAATCAAAGAAGACTTGACTCACTATTTCTATGTAAAACTAGTAACTTAAGTCTTACATAAGTAATTACCCCCAGTGAACATGTCACTAGGAAACTGACTTTTCCATTAGTGCGGAAAAAGATTACTAGCGAGTTACTACAGTTTGAAAAAGACTTACTAGTTTTATATTACCTAGAACTAGTAATTTCGGTTTTATATGCGTGCCAATAATTTCCCCTAGCAACAATGTCACTAGAAAATTGATTTTCCCCCTAATGCAAGTAATTCTCCCTCGTGAAAAGACCATTAGGAAACGGACTTTTCCCCTAGTGTTGAAAAAGATTACTAGGGAGTTACTAGGGTTTAAAGAATATTTAAGCTACTAGTTTTATATTGTGTAAAACTAGCACCTCAGGTCTGATTCACGTGCTACTAGTTTTCCCTAGTAAAAATATCCCTAGAAAGTAAACTTTTTCCCGAGTGTCTCAAAAGTTTACTAGGGAGTTACTAGCGATTGAAGAACACTTAAGTTACTAGTTTTATATTATATAGAACTAGTAATTTAAATCTTCTTTATGCGAAACAAAATCACAACTAAAAATGAATAAAAAATAACTTAATAGTGATTTTCGATTATTTTTTTCCCCATTGAGTGAAAAAAAATCAAGATAGGATAAAAATTTTATGTAGAAAAATGCTCGTCTCCAGTTCATGAACTAAAACATTTTTAATATTAAAAACAACCGATGATCGGAAATTTTTTGCAGCGAATTTCGCGCAGGATGTCGTGGACAATTTGCCGGCGAATTTTCCACCCGGTATTTATTACGGTTGGGCGTCGATCGACGGAAACGTGTACAAAGGGGTCTTGAGTATCGGATGGAATCCCTTTTACAAGAACGAAAAGAAATCCATGGTACGGCAAAATCCAACGACGAAAATCGTCGAATGTCAATTTAATGTTTACAAAAAATAAAATTATAAAATCAAAACTTTTCACGTAAATAAAAAAGAGAACATTTTTACTTATAAAAAAAAGTCGAAGTTTCGATTCAACATGAACGAAAATCAAATTTACAAAGCCAATAAATAAAATATCTTTTTTCACGGGGAAAAATTCTATTAAAAAAACTGCACTGTTTTTTTTCCTAAAGGAGACTCACATACTCCATAAATTCCCGGGACCCTTGCACGGGAAGCAGCTCCGTGTGATCGTCACTGGCTTTATTCGACCGGAAATGGATTTCGCGTCGGTCGGTGAGTCGAAAGATGAGAGATTAACAATAAAAACGAGAAAACCGACGCCTCGTGATTTCCCGCGCGTTTAATTATTTTCAAAATCCGCGTAATTATTTAATCCCAACAATTTTTCTTTGATCAACGTTCGTTTTTTATCCTACATGTTTTTCACACGCATACAAAAAGTATTATCATCATTGTTATCGTTATCGCAATAATGCTTTTTTCGAAAAAAAAAAATCACAAACATCGCGGAGCCCAAATTTTTCGGTCAGTAATTGTCCGCGAGTTTAAATAAAGATAAAAAATAACTTACCGATTAATATTGAGCGACATTATTATTATTATTCTTGCCCATGGTGATTAAAATAATAGTAAAATAATTATAATTATTATAATGTCCCCCTGATATAATTGACCATTATTCCTTCGTTTGCCCATTGAACTTATTTATTTTCCAGTACTTTTTCATTTCTGCGTTTCCTTTTCCGCTGCTATAATCTTGGCAGTGTGTCGATTTGTCAAACTTGCACCTGTCGTTCTGGATTTTTATTTTTGTACGTCTTTCAACTTTTCTCTCTATTTCTCCACATTCTGTTCGATTATTATCACAAAAACGCGTGATGATAATTTCTCTGATTACTATTGTGCCAAATTAAATACGGTTAACGAAACTGAATTGATAACATTTATTAAACATTTAAAAAGTCGATCGACCCAAACTTTTATTTAAGGAGTAAGGCCACTGTAACGGCCCAAAAAAAAAGGTTTTTTCACTAATTTTTTGCTCCCGAAATTGAAGGTATTTGAAAAAAAACTTTTAATGGTGTTATCGGGCATACATTAAACTTTATTATAAAATTTTTTTACAGTAAAAAAAAAACAAAATGGCGGTTCCACAGCTATCTTCCCGGGACATGTTTTGCTTCCAGGGCTCCGCGGCACGCAGCACCACTGGTGCACTTTTGAATCTAGAACAAAAAAAAACCATTAATCTAGAGGGCTATAGCTAGAGAATGTCGATCGGATTTTAAAAAGTATCAATTTTTGTGGATTTGGCGTGCGTTTGAAAAAAAAATTGATTTTTGACGAAAAAAACGGCAAGTTTTTTGTTAATAAAAAATCAATAAATAAAGTTCTTGCAAATTCCGATCGACATTCTCAAGATAATGTAAATGTTCACATCTGGTTAAAATTTCAAGTAAAAAAAATGAAAATTGTTCGAGTTATGCTGCGTGCCATTTTGAAAAACCATGTTTCGAGAAAAACGCGTTTAAAGTTTTGCGAATAGTTTTTTATTGGAAAAAATTAAAAAAAGAAGTTAAAAGGATTTAAACTATTTTTAAACTAGAGGGTTTAAACTATTTTTTAAGCCAATAAAAAAAAATCGATTTTTCAAAAAATGTACAGTGGCCTTACCCCTTAATCACATAAAGGTTACGTGGTAAAGAAAAATTATTATCTCTTTTTCAGTAAATTAAATAAAAGCTTTTTTCAAAATATTTATAGTTCTCTCCTTCTCAGAGTCTTCTTCGTTATTTATTCATAATTAACATTATCATTATTCATTTTTAATATAATAATAATGAATATATTGGGTTGGTACAAAAATCTTGCAACACACAACACGAGAAAAAAAGAAAAATATTTTATTTTAACAATAAACGATTATTCAGTAATGTAGGCTCCCTCCGCATCTACAACTCTTGCCCAACGCTCTGGTAGACTTTGCACGCCCGCAGACCAGAATTCTTTTGATCGTGAATTAAGAAAGTCGTCCAATGTATTTTTGAGATCTGACAGATCATCAAATTTTTTATTCCATAAATAGTTCTTCAAAGCTCGAAACAGGTGATATTCGGTAGGTGCTAAGTCTGGTGAATACGGTGGGTGTGGTAGAACTTCCCATCCTAGCTGCGAAATAGTTTCGTGTGTCATCTTAGCGACGTAGGGTCCAGCATTGTCATGGAGAAGCCGAACGTGAAGACGTTTACGCCTTTTCTGTTTCATAATTTTAGCCACCTTTTGCAGTTGTGCAGAATAAATCTCTGCCTGTATTGTGGTGTTGGTTGGCAGAAATTCGTAATAGAGCATGCCCTCAGAATCCCACCAACAACAGAGTAAAACTTTCTTCATTTCACGGGGCCGTTTAGGGGTCGGTTCTGGTTTTTCCCCTTTCGACAGCCACTGACGCTTGCGCGTGTGATTAACATACAACACCCAGCTTTCATCCCCAGTGACTATTTCTTGAAGAGAATCCTTTCTTTGCGGACGATGCAGGAGTGAAAGACAGATGGACATGCGTGTTGCTTTGTTTGATTCGCTGAGATTGTGCGGTATCCAAGACGAATCAACTTTCCTATACCCCATCTCTTGTAAATGTCGAAGGATAGTAGGATGACGGCAGTTGAGTTTGTTGGCTAATTCTCGTGACGACATATTAGGCTTTGCCTTTGTAAGTGCTTGCAGTTCTTCATCGTCCATAATCGATTCCCTGCCGGACCTAGGTTTGTCTTCAAAAGATGTATCGCCAGAACGAAAACGCTGATACCAACGGGAGACCGTTGAATAATTAACTACATTAGCCTTGAACGCACTGCACATATTACGGGCTGCAGCTCTTACAGAATGCCCTTGCAAGAATTCGTAATATGCGATTGCTCGAAGTGCACGTTGATCCATCTTTGCTCATACTGACTCCGCGGAACATCTGACTCGCTTATATATCCTGCGGCATGGAAGGTTCTAGACCATTCTTGTATTTCCTATTCTCGAATGTTCTCGAACTTCATTATTCGGAAAAATATTTTAATTGAAAAAAAAAAAGTGTTGCAAGATTTTTGTACCAACCCAATAATTTAATATAATTTATTATATTATATAATAAATTATATATATAATTTATTATATTATATTATAATTTATTATTAATATAATTTAATATAATAATAATTAATATTATCATTATACATTTTAAAAAAACAATATTTTTCATTTAAAATGTAAAAAATAATTCTCGAATAATAATTACAATTATTAATCGTCCGGAATATTTCCCATTCTCGTTTGTAACGTTTTACTTTATCGTTTCCCGCTAATGCTTCTTTCTCCCCGTTCGCAGAGGATCTAATAAAGGATATCAACAACGACATCGCGATTGCTGAGAAAAGTCTGGACGATCCCGCGATGCTTCGGTACAAGGACAACGAATTCCTGACGACTCGCGACCTGAAGTCGCCCTGAACGAGCCACCCCAATGACACCGGAGCCTCAAAATGGACGACGAAAAAGACAAAAATACGACACGATATTATTACTAACGATATCGATGGGCGATGATAATCACAAATCGATATCTCGTCACTCGATGCAACGATATTTCCGATAACACGAACGTTCCATTAATTAAAAATGCAATTCAACGACTCTGCGTTACTGACAAAAATAGTTAATGTCGTTTTTTTTTTAATAATCCTAGCCTATAATTAAAAAAAATAAAACCGCGCGAAACTTCAACACTTTCGTATAATTTGACAACTCCGAAGGCGAGAGCAGAAAAATATATACACGATTTTGCCGGGCGAGTTTCCAGACCGGAAGTGCGAGGCAAAGAAAAACAAAACATTTCGAGCATAAAAAAAATATCGATACAGCGTTTTGAAACAAAAATGTCGGAAAAATAAAATATTTCGCAACAATGTCGATGAAAAAAAATACATTTTCAAAAAAAAAATATCGAAAAAATCGAAATTTCCGAAAAAAAATAAACATTTATAATAAAGGGAAATATAGAAAAAATATTTCGGGACGTCGATAAAAAAAAACATTTTCAAAAAAAAATCGAAAATAACTTCGACGAAACATTTCGAGGAAAAAAATTATCGGCCAAACAGCGGTCGAGAAAAAAAAATTGTACTTTCGAAAAATGTCATTTTTCCGTTTCGTCTCAGATGGCCGGTGGCGGGGGCGGAGGTGGCGGATACGGCCACGAAAACGCTGGAGCCGCGGCGGGGCTTTGCGTTTGCCATGCGAAGTTCGGTATGGGAAAACGGGAATTTTGCGCGTAGGGATCCTGCCCGTAGTTGTGAACGGGTCGAAAAAAGGGCCGCGTCATCGTGGCTTGATTGGGATGGCCGCGCCAACGATTATCCGCGTACGCGTTCCCGATTGGCCATTGTTCGTTCGCGCCTGGCGGCGCGGCGCTGTACTGCCGAAAATTCGGACTCGCTTGAACGCTACGCTGCTCCTGATTGGCCGGCCACTCGCCGCCCGCCGTTCGGCTGGCGTTCGTTCTCGCGCCTCTTCTTCCCTGCTGCTTTTTGCCGGTGCTCCACGGATGGTTCGATCGCCAGCCCGGCTCTTGGCCATCTTTGGCTTGAAAAAAAAAAAAAAATTAAAAAATAAAACGTAAAATCATCGCAACAGTTTATTACCAATAAAAAAAAACATTTTAGAGATATCTTAAGGGGTAAGGCCACTGTAAATTTTTTGAAAAATCGATTTTTTTTTATTGGCTTAAAAAATAGTTTAAACCCTCTAGAATAAGAAAAAAAAAGGTCCTGTTAACTTCTTTTTTAAATTTTTTCCAATAAAAAACTATTCGCAAAACTTTAAACGCGTTTTTCTCGAAACATGGTTTTTCAAAATGGCACGCAGCATAACTCGAACAATTTTCATTTTTTTACTTGAAATTTGAACCAGATGTGAACATTTACATTATCTTGAGAATGTCGATCGGAATTTTCAAGAACTTTATTTATTGATTTTTTATTAACAAAAAACTTGCCGTTTTTTTCGTCAAAAATCAATTTTTTTTTTTCAAACGCACGCCAAATCCACAAAAATTGATACTTTTTAAAATCCGATCGACATTCTCTAGCTATAGCCCTCTAGATTAATGGTTTTTTTTTGTTCTAGATTCAAAAGTGCACCAGTGGTGCTGCGTGCCGCGGAGCCCTGGAAGCAAAACATGTCCCGGGAAGATAGCTGTGGAACCGCCATTTTGTTTTTTTTTTACTGTAAAAAAATTTTATAATAAAGTTTAATGTATGCCCGATAACACCATTAAAAGTTTTTTTTTTCAAATACCTTCAATTTCGGGAGCAAAAAATTAGTGAAAAAACCTTTTTTTTTGGGCCGTTACAGTGGCCTTACCCCTTAAGGAGGGATATACATTTAGACAGAGAAGTAATTATTCTACGATTATCAAACTTTAGGTATACTTTAATAGTACATTTAAGGGGCCAGTACACTTTGAAAATTTCAAAAAATCGAAAGCAAGCAAGACTCGAAGAAATCGACGATGATGAGCAATCAGAAGGGATTTTCTACGGTGCAGGAATTGCCGATTGAGTTTAGGTAAGAGTTTTTCATAGTATAAACTTCAAACGCGTTTTTCTCGAAACAACGTTTTGAAAATCTAGCTTCATCGTATCTCTAAAGGGGCCGTCCATATATTACGTCGTCGATTTTTGCTGATTTTCGACCCCCCCCCCTACAATCATCCTATCGTCATTTCCTAATGACCCCCCCCCTCTCGCAAAATTGACGTCATTACCAGTTTGGCAAAATTAAAACATTTGCGGATTTGAGAAAAATTGGGTAACATTAAAACATTTTGTTATAGAATCATCTTTTATTATTTTGTACTTTGGCAATGTTTATTAATATAATAATATTATTCTTCCCTATTCTTTAGTTTTCTTTGGATAGCTCCCACATTTTGTTATAGAATCATCTTTTATTATTTTGTACTTTGGCAATTTTCATTAATATAATAATATTATTCTTCCCTATTCTTTAGTTTTCTTTGGATAGCTCCCACGGAGTTTTCACCCATTCTTGCAAATCCTGGATCACGGGTAATATCTCCGTATCCTCCCCATATTCGTTTTGGCTCGATCGAACTATTTTCATAGGTACGCTGTTATTTGAAGTTCTCGAATATAATGTAGACAAACCTTATGTAATAAATAAATAAATAATGAGTTGAATAATTAATACCATTAGGTACTTGCAAAATATTTTGCTTCACTCATGCGGGGAAACCACTCTAGTTGTACAATATACTATTGTACATTTTGAAGTAACTGGTATCACAAGAATGACGTCAATTTCGAAACGCCCCCCCCCCCCCCCCCTCATCCATCATTTACCGTCATCCGCAGACGAACCTCCCCCCCCCCCCCAAATTTAGAACCCTAATTTGGAATGACGCAATATATGGACGGCCCCAAAGTTAATAAACCGATTCTCTTGAAATTTGAACCACATATTGTAAACATGATTCGCGACAAGATCCTCGATAGTTTTGACATTTTGATTTTTACTCTTTTTGCGAAAAACTGCGAAAAACGCGTTTTTTTAACTTTTCGTTTTTCATCTGCGATTTTTTTACTTTTTGATACAAACTTTATATCCGAGGGTCATTTTGTAGCTGGTGTGATACTGAATCTGATGGACTTCGATTTTTTGGTTTCAGACATGCCGTTGCCGAGTTGTGAAGGAGCTACCTAGCCCACCTATTTTTGAGGCGTTACGTTAAACTATAGTTTTTGTACTTAAAAATGAATAAAAATGAATTAAACTTTTTTTAAATGTACTTCTAGACTTTATTCATGAAGTCCAACAACTTTTATATTTATATCTTTT
Organism: Ophion obscuratus; assembly: GCA_964007375.1. Taxonomy (NCBI): domain Eukaryota; kingdom Metazoa; phylum Arthropoda; class Insecta; order Hymenoptera; family Ichneumonidae; genus Ophion; species Ophion obscuratus. The sequence continues at coordinate 26,534,939 of OZ023324.1, read as the reverse complement.
ATAAAATCCTCAAAAAAAATCGCGAAAATAGCCTTTTTCGTGGCTCCAAAGTGGACTGGCTCCTTAAGTGTGCAAAACAATTTTTTTTTCGTATGAAACAGTGATTCACTCATAAAATTAATTACACATCTATTTAGTATGAATATCGAGCTGTTAGAATATATATATATATATATATATATATATATATATATATATATATATATTAGATGTACAAATAAGTTTTAGGACAGTTTTCAAAAAATTCAAGATTTATTAAAAAAGAAGTAAAACACAGTTATTCATCGAAGTAATCTCCATCGCACTGAATGACCTTCAGCCATCTCTCAGGTAACTCGCGGATGCCTTTCGCAAAGAAATTTTCGTCTTGCGAGGTGAGAAATTTAGCGATCCATTTTTCCACTTCTTCAAATGTTTTGAATCGCACGTCAGACAAATCTTTCTGCATTTTCCGGAATAAATGATAATCGGATGGGGCTAAGTCTGGTGAATACGCCGGGTGTGGTACAGCTTCCCATCCAAGCGCTAGTAACGTATCCTTGACCGGTTTACCCACATGAGGCCGCGCGTTCTCATGGAGCAGTTTTACTGGACGTTTTCCTTTACCAGAAAATGGACGTTTCTTCTCAACTTCTTGATTCACTTGCATCAATTGATGACAATAGCGATCGGTAGTAACTGTTTGACCAGGTTTGAGAAGTTCATAATACAGTACGCTTTTCATATCCCACCATATGCACAGCATGACTTTGTTACAATGAACATTGCGTTTGGCGTGGATGTTGTCGGCTCGCCGGGGTCAACCCAATTATATTTGCGTTTCGGATTATCAAAATAAATCCACTTTTCATCGCCGGTCACAATTTTCCACAAGAAAGACTTTCTATGTTGCTTGTTGTAAAGACTCACACAAATGTTAAGACGGCTGTTTTTATTTTCTTGAGTCAGAAAGTGTGGTACCCACTTTGTTCCTTTTCGAATCTTACCGATTGCTTTTAAACGATAAGAAACAGTTTGTTGAGTTACTCCAACCTGTTCCGAAAGTTGTTTCTCCGTCTGACAAGTTTTCATCCAGCAACGCTTGCAGTTCCTGATCGTTCACCTTTACAGGAGGCCCCGTGCGTTCACGGTCACTAACGTCGAAATCACCTTCTTTGAATCGCTTATACAGTACTACCTCCCTAAGAGAGCGGTCTAGGGCGGTTAGGGGAAGTAATTCTCGAGAAATTCGTCGCCGAAGCCTTCCCCCACCGCTAGGTTAGCGCGCTCGAAAATCGCGCATGTGGTAGCGTGTATGTGTTTCTCCACTCGACCTCTATGAGAGAGCGCGAACGAAAGTGTTGAGAAAACTGTAAACAAGTAGCGGAAAGTGTACTGGCGTTTCGTCGTTTCATGCGTAAGTATATCTCATTGAATATTGATGTGTAAATCTTTCTTTTTCTTCGCGTTTTTTTTATTCTGCTGTTTGGTATATTTTGTTGTTGCAATATTATAACACATATGAAGGAAACATTTGTAAAACTTTCAATAATTGTTGAATTATCTTATTGTTCGCAAAAATATACGTAGTATATTCGTTATCGAAACTCGAACATATACAGTAGAACCTCGATTATCCGAACCAATTGGGACCGAGACTAGTTCGGATAATCGAAACGTGGGTTTTTTGGGACGAGATCATAAACAACACCTTTTTATATAAAAACAGTACATACATATATATTATAATTTGACATATATGTTAACGTTGAAATATATATATATATAATGTATTTGAAATACCTGAAAAAAGTTGAATGCTTTTTTTATATTTTTTTAAAATAAAATCGTCCATTTTTAATCGACGAACGGCTGTAACGCGTTTTTGAGCGGCTAAGTCTCGCAGCCGTTTGGGAAGGAGAGATTGCGTTGGGTTGCTCATTGTTGCTCACGGCGGTGGCAGCGAGCAACAATGTATCTTTCGCGCCAACGTTCGGATAATTGAGAGTTCGGATAAACTAAGTCATCGTTCGGATAATTGAGGTTCTACTGTACAGTGTACAAAAAAAATGTAACTAACAATTTATCTTGTGTATATACTTCAAGTTGAAATATACAATGTATATATATGTATAAATATTTCATTTTTAGATAAAACGGGATGGCTGAATCGAAAATATATTTTACTTGCATTAAATTACTACTTGAAATTTAATTATGGTGCATGTTTTTTTCTCCGACTTTACGGCTTAAACGTATATATTATTATACAAAGGAATATTATCCATTTGACAATCGTGCGACGTGCGATTTTCTGAAATCGCTCGCGATCTCTTATGGAGGTGTCCGCGACAAACTCGGGAGGCCTCGGGTACACTGGACAGCTCGAGCTAGGTGGGGGAAGCCATAAAATGCGCTCAAGCGGAACGGCGGGGAAATTCTCTCTTAGGGAGGGCTCTCTTAGGGAGGTAGTACTGTACCAATACTCACATGTACTTTTAGATACAATGTTGTCTCCAAGAACAGAACATATCGATTCACACGCTTTCCTAACACTTTTTCCTTGATGGAATTCATAGCGAATGCAGTATCTAATAAATAGCTTATCGGTTTGCATGTTTAATTTACAGAATTTATAGGTTATGTTTATGACTCCTTTACGTTTCGATACTACATATCAAGCGCCATCTATGATAAGTGAGCGGGACCTTTGAATTAATTTAGAATAGCTGTTATGATACAAAATCGAGGTGTCCTAAAACTTATTTGTACACCTAATATATATATATATATATATATATATATATATATATATATATATATATATATATATATATATATATATATTTCGATGTACAAAATGGCCGATTACTCGAAACTTCTCGAAACAGCTTTTTTCCAATTGGCGTGACAAATACCGTCAACAATTTTCACTCGATTTACTTTAAATTTAAAAGTTATGTTCCCAATTGCATTTCGCAGAGAAGTACGTACGGAATTTCCGATTAATCGAAAACTTTTCATTTCATGAGCAGTTTATGAGCAGTTATAACGAAATTTTTCACTGAAAATTCATTTCTTAAGGCAGTCCTCTAGTTTCTCGGGTCGAAAAAATCGATTTTTTTTCTTCATAAATCACATCTACAACGTGTGTAGAAAATGTGTGCCAAAGGATTTTTCGATATTCGAAGTGGTTCACAAGTTACGGCCCTGGAACGGAGCAAGTATACGGAGCGCGCGCCGGGCTGCTCCGAAAGCCGAGCAATTCAAACACAATAAACCGCCTCTTTCAGAAGCAGTTCAAAAAGTTAAAAAGCCAATTTATGAGGATTTATCCAAAGAAGAATTGTTAAGCAGATGCCTGGGAGCGGAAATTCAAAATAACAACGAGTCGCTCAATTCGTTAATCTGGACTTTTGCTCCGAAGCACCTCCATTCTGGGCCAAAAGTGGTTGAAATCGCCACGTTTCTCGCTGTCATAATCTTCAACGAAGGGTTCAAATCTATCCTGAAGACCTTGGAAACCATGGGAGTGAAAATCGGCCCACAAGCTAAAGGATATGTTCAACAGCGTGATAGCTCTCGGATCGACCGTTTCAGAAAGGCGCACGAGTGATGTTGTAAAACAGGCCCGAATCGCGAAAAGGGAAGACGGAGCAGCTCTGCGTGACTTCCAAGAAGAAGAGGAAGGCCTATTGTATGGTCCAGGCATAGCAGATTGACGGTGAGATGAAATTTTTCGTATAAATCACATGCGCGAACTTTCAAACGCGTTTTTCTCGAAACACCATTTTTCGAAACGGTGACCACGATATTTCAGAAACTACTGCACCGATCTTGTTCAAATTTATAAAGCATCTTTAATATGTTATAAGCCAGCGATTGAACTAGGATTATCATGATTGCTTCGATAGTTTTTTTTTTGTACGAGCGAAAAACTTAAGAAAAAATGAGTAAAAAATAGAATGTAATTTTCAAAAGTGTATAAAAAAGTCAATTTTTGTAATGTAGAATTCACTCTGGTTCAATCGCTAGTCTTAAATATGAAGATTAAAATGCCGTTTGGTTTTTTGATTTCAGATAAGCAGAACAGCCGCCATCTTGGTCACCGTCAAGCACCTCTTTTACTTGATGTCTTCCTGTCGGCCACTGTAACCTTTATTCTATTATTTATTTTGTCTTCGAAAAAAATGTAAAGCTTATTTAAATGTTAATAAAGATTATGCAAAAACAATGAGATTGATTCTTGCGATGCTTTGCCCGTAAATAAATTATTGAAAAAGCCGTAAAAAAACAGCCGAGAAACTAGAGGACCCCCTTAAGTTCAAATACCTACAACTTTTGAATAAAACAATATTTTTTTAATTCCGTACGTATTTCTCTCAGTATTCTAATGTAGATTGACGAGAATTTTTGTTTTTTCGTTCTAGGTAAAAAATTGGGGATGCTAAATGTCACGCCGCGGAGCGCCTAAAAAAAAGATAACAAAAGAATATATTAGTAGTCGGCCATTTTGTACATCGAAAAAAAAATATATATATATTTTCTAACAGCTTGATATTCGTACTAAATAGATGTGTAATTAATTTTATGAGTGAATCACTTTTTTATACGAAAAAATGGTTAAATTCGCACATGATATTATACCCGTTACTGTGGCCTAACCCCTTAAATAAATCGAACAAAATTCACTTTCGAAAATATATTTCGAAAGTGTGTCTACTAAGTGTAACATCTTTTACATCAATATCTATGTTATAAACCTATCCAAAAAATTCATCAAAATAGCCTTTTTTTAGCGTCTGAAGTGAGAAGACCCCTTAAGGAAAAGTCATGACAATTGGCAATTTTTCCCTCGACCAAAGGCATCTTCCCCCTCAAGGCGGCTTTGGATAAGTGCGGCCAGTCTGGGAGAGTTCACTTGGGAAGATTAATACGCAAAAACCCGCAAGGGAACTCATTGGAAACTCAGGAAATCAAGAAATATATTGACTTTCATCCATAAATAATAAGAATCAATTAAAGATAAATAAATAATATTAGGAGTAAGGTAAATGTCCCAATTATTGAACAGGTCCCAATTATTGAACACTATCTTGTATTCTAATTATTTCTCATTCACCTGCATGCATTTACTTATTTATAAAATTTCATTACATATATGGAACTTTTAGCTATCGAAATGTTACCTTACTTGTGCAAAAAAAGCTTTAATTAATAGAGAAAAAAATTATTTAATCAGCAACGGTGACTCGTTTTGACGTCTCGTGGTAACTGCTTATCGTTTTTGCTAAGACGCGCCGCTTCATGCGTAAGGGCATAAAAAATTCAAAAACTGTCGCATCTCAAAAAGTAAAGGCGTTTCAGGTTCCTCAGAAAATTTCTTACAAATTACAATTTTTATGAAAAAACTTTATTTAATTATTTGTTAAAAAATACGGTGTTCGATCATTGGGACATAGAAAATGCAGTGTGTCCCAATTATTGAACACTTGAATTCTCCAAGTTGGCGTCATTAAACCCATCAAAACATCGAGACAGTTAACGTGTGACAGATCGTGTGAATCGGATTTATTCAAACAAAAACCGTAAGTTCCTGAATAAACTTACCTCTATTCTTTTAATAATAACTCTAAGATCGTCAAATATATTTTTCATTTGTATTTTCGTGCAATAAACATAAAAAGGAAAGTAAAAAGAGAATATAACCTAAATGTAACCTAAAAATACGAATTTACTGTTCAATATTTTTTGCTCTCCGATATTTCAGGGAGCCAAGCTGCGACAAAATCAAACAAAAACAGAATATGAAAACGAGGAAGCTGAGAAGAAAAATAAAATAAAGTTCGAGTTGAAAAGCAAAAATAAACCAAATGCGAATGAACCAAAAACCTGTCAAAAGAGACTAAATATATATTTTTGTATTTTTACATGATTAACAAAAGATTATTTAAGTGTTTCATTTTGCTTTTATTTCTCAATATTGTACCCAAAATAATATTTTTAGAACGGAAAAAGAATTCTCGAGAGTGTTCAATAATTGGGACATTTGCATTCTTCACATTGTTATTCTTTTTTTTCATTTGAAATCATTTAAAAATAATTTAAAGGGTGATTTTTCGAAAGTAAAAATATCAAAGTATCATTTGAACCTGAAAGCGATGGTTTTTTCTTGATTTTATATTTTTTTCTCACCGAATTCAATCCCCCAGATCCTTAGCTGTTCAATAATTGGGACATTTACCTTACAACTTTGCAGTGACCGCTTTTCTCAGAGAGCCACTGCGGCCGAAGTAGTGGCCCTAGCTCAATAAAAAAAGTGACATTTTAAACAAGAGGCTCTGCCAATGTAAACAATTTAAAAAAGCTAACGGATACGTGTATGCATTATAAAGTTATAGGCACTCAAACATGGCAACCTACGAGCCGAATTCTCAGCATTTGCGGGAGGTTATGATTTACTTCTTCAACATCAAGAAATCTGCGGCTGAGGCCCACCGTTTGCTTGTAGATGCTTACGGGGAGGATTCTATTAGTGAGAAAACGTGTCGGCGGTGATTCATCGACGCCCAAACCGAATATTCACGGATCCAAAGTGATGCTGTGTATCTGGTGGGACCAGCTGGGCGTTGTGAACTATGAGCTGCTCAAACCATCCGAAACCATCACAGGGGAACTCTACCGACGTCAGTTGACGCGCTTGAGTAAGGCACTCAAAGAGAAACGGCCACAATTCAACGAAAGACACGACAAGGTGATACTGCAGCATGACAATGCCCGACCCCATGTTGCAAATGTCGTGAAAAAGTACTTGGAAACGCTGAAATGGGAGGTTTTATCCCACCCGCCGTACTCTCCAGACATTGCCCCTTCCGACTATCACTTGTTCCGGTCAATGGCACACGATTTGGCTGACCAGCACTTCGGTACTTACGAAGAAGTCAAAAATTGGGTCGATTCCTGGATTGCCTCCAAGGACCAAGACTTTTATCGACGCGGGATTCGAATGCTACCGGAAAGATGGGCCGAGGTCGTAGCTAGCGACGGGCAGTACTTTGATTAAAAAATATGTAGCCATTTTTTTATAATAAAGCGTTAAACTTTAAAAAAAAACGGTCACTGCAAAGTTGTACTCCTAACAAATAACCACTAACTTCGATTATTTATCATTATTATTATTCAGAGTAGAGGACCGTATTTTACCTTTGTAGAGTTTTCATCGTAACGAGAAAGGATGAAATTAAAAATAAAAATAAAAACATACCGGTTCGTTGTCGTTTCTGCGGAACTTCGGGTGCTTTGGCTTTGTCGTTCCTCGGTTTTTGCCTCAGTGCCGCGTAATACGCGCGTTCCTCCTCGTCGTCGGAGAATTCCGGATGCTCGTCCTCCCCGATCTCCTCGGTCGCTTTCATCCTGAAAAACCGGGCAAACGTCCTGAAAATTCATGCCTCAGAGCTCTCTTCGTCGATTGCCAAACTTTATTTTGCCGCCGCGTGAGAAATAACGCAAATGAGAGAAAAAAAATTAATATTATAAGTAAGCTGAAGCGTAAGAAGAGGATTTTAACAAAATAACAACAATAATAATACGATAATAACAATAAATTTGTTATAATAAATTGGTAATAAATAAATAATTAATTTTTAATAACAATAACAATAAAGTTGAAAGAACGTACTTGAGCAAATGAAACCCAAACAAACCCAAATTTCATTTCGCCGACGTGTCAGAGATAGCGCCAATGATAAAATTAATGTAATAAATCATTTTAAACGTAGGAAAAGGATTGAAATCAAACGACGGCAATAATAATAATAACAATAAATTAATGAAAATAATATATTTGTAATAATAAATTTATCCTAATAAACTTATTAAATGATAATAATGAACTTATTGTTATTTTATAATAATAAAATTAAAATTCACGCGCGAGAGCTCTTCGTCGATTGCCAAACTTTATTTCGCCGCCGCGTGAGGGACAACGCAAATGAAAAAAAAAAATTATATTATAAATAAGTTCAAGCGTAGAGGATTTTAACAAAAGTAACAACAACAATAATAATATGATAATAACAATAAATTAGTTATAAGTTAATAATCAATTTTTAATAACAGTAAAAATAAAGTTGCACGCAAATGAAAAAATAATATTTATATTACAAATAAGTTCAAGCGTAGGAAGAGGATTTTAACGAAATAACAACAACAATAATAATATGATAATAACAATAAATTAGTTAAAAGTTAATAATCAATTTTTAATAACAGTAAAAATAAAGTTGCACGCAAATGAAAAAATAATATTTATATTATAAATAAGTTTAAGCCTAGGAAGAGGATTTTAACGAAATAACAACAACAATAATAATATGATAATAACAATAAATTAGTTAAAAGTTAATAATCAATTTTTAATAACAGTAACAATAATGTTGGAGGAACGCACTTTAGAAAATCAAACCCAAACAAACCCAAATTATATTTTGCCGACGCGTCGAGATAGCGCCAATGACAAAATTAATGTAATAAATCATTTTAAGCGTAGGAAAAGGAATTTAACCAAACAACGGCAATAATAATAGATTAATAATAATAACAACAATAAATTGATGAAAATAATACATTTGTGACAATAAATTTGTAATAAGAAATTTATAATAATAAATTTATAGCAATAAATTTATAATAAGAAATGTATGATAATAAATTTATAATAATACATTTATAATAATAATAAAGTTGGTCGAACGTACTTGAGTAAATCGTTCAAAAAAACGACGGACGTGTACTCGGTGTTGGGGCAAAAGTAAACGACCATACCGACCCTTATTTCGGACTTCTCTATGTGATCGGAACTGTTGAAGCGCACGCAGTAATGAGGCTCCGAGACCTGGCCGAAAACGTCGAAGATCCGCCCGAGGACGCGGCGACCACGCTCGACGAACAATATCGTGTCGAGATTAAGGGTCGGCTTGCCCGGCTTCGGCTTCACCACGACCATCTGCTCGACCATCCAACCGACCTGGAAGAAAACCATCCGGACGGAACATCAGCGCGGGAAGAAACGAGAATTAGATTTTTTTTCGTTCCTGTCGGGGATTGTTCTTAAGGGGTAAGGCGACTGTAAATTTTTTGAAAAATCGATTTTTTTTTATTGGCTTAAAAAATAGTTTAAACCCTCTAGTTTAAAAATAGTTTAAATCCTTTTAACTTCTTTTTTAAATTTTTTCCAATAAAAAATTATTCGCAAAACTTTAAACGCGTTTTTCTCGAAACATGGTTTTTCAAAATGGCACACAGCATAACTCGAACAATTTTCATTTTTTTTACTTGAAATTTTAACCAGATGTGAACATTTACATTATCTTGAGAATGTCGATCGGAATTTTCAAGAACTTTATTTATTGATTTTTTATTAACAAAAAACTTGCCGTTTTTTTCGTCAAAAATCAATTTTTTTTTTCAAACGCACGCCAAATCCACAAAAATTGATACTTTTTAAAATCCGATCGACATTCTCTAGCTATAGCCCTCTAGATTAATGGTTTTTTTTTTGTTCTAGATTCAAAAGTGCACCAGTGGTGCTGCGTGCCGCGGAGCCCTGGAAGCAAAACATGTCCCGGGAAGATAGCTGTGGAACCGCCATTTTGTTTTTTTTTTACTGTAAAAAAATTTTATAATAAAGTTTAATGTATGCCCGATAACACCATTAAAAGTTTTTTTTCAAATACCTTCAATTTCGGGAGCAAAAAATTAGTGAAAAAACTTTTTTTTTTGGGTCGTTACAGTGGCCTCACCCCTTAAAAGATTATAATTGTGAAACTTTTAGAAATTTTTGTCTTCCAGTCGAAGATTATTATTTATTATTGTGGAATTTCGAGCAATTATGAGGAATGCCGTTGACAATTTGAGCAATATTGCTGGCGCAAGTTGAAAATCATCATATTTTTTTTATTATTATAAATTATTATATTGAATGCTTGTGTTATTATGGAATTGTGAGCAATAGTACTTGCTTCAGTTGATAATTATTGTTATTTATTATTATTAATTATTATTATTAATCATTGTATTTTATTAGCCTTATTGTTAATGATTATTTTTATCGTGGAATTGAGGGGTAAGGCCACTGTAGAAATTTCAAAAAATCGATTTTTTTCTTAAAAGATGCCTTAAGATCTTTAAACTGACATACTCAAAGGATTAAGGTGGGAAATATGTCTGAATACTTATATTTTGAATTTTGGCGCAGCCCCTCTCAGTCCGATGCAATCCGTAGCGAAAACTTTGAACGCGTTTTTCTCGAAACTACATTTTTCATGTCGGCCGGACTCATAACTCGAACAAATCTTGACCGATTGACTTGAAATTTCAACCGATATTCATAATTACAATCTGCATAGAAGTACGTAGGATTTTCTCGATATATTACATAGTTTTTTTTATAAACAATTTTCGGACGATGTTTTTTTGAGAATTTTGAACTTTTGTTTAAAAAACGCGCTGTTTTTGCAATAATCGATATATCAAAAAAATCCTGCGTCCTTCTGTAGCTATTCACATGTGTAATCGGAAAAAAAAAAACGGCCGCGGGCGTATGAAAAAAAGGCTTCGTCGAAGAAAAGCTGTGCAGCCGCAATTTTGTTTTATATGACTTTGAAAAAAAAAGTTTACGCAGTTTATGATATGTATAATAAAGGATCTTTTTCAGAATTTTGATTTACTCCATTGTGCCGCTAGAAAAAATTCCCAAAATATACTTATTTTGCCTTTTCCCTTAAAACTTTGTGCTCTTCTAACCGGAAATAATTGCAAAATAGTTATTATTATAACACTTTTACTTTTCTTTTTTCGTTTTGGTCGGTAGTTATTATAGAATTATTATTGTGATTTTTTTTTACAATTCTTTGCGTTTCGATAGAACATTATCGTTGAATACTCGCGCACCTCGCCGAGTGGATCGCAGAGGACTTCCGGCACGGATATCTTGAGCTCTTCGATCGGCGGCAAATCGTCGTACTCCCCCTTGGTCTCCTTTTCGCGAACTTTCCGCCCGTTCTTCTCGTTCCTAATGGGAAACGAAAAAAAATTGAAAGAAGAAAATCGGCTCCCGCAAGTTGGTCATATTTCGAGACAGAGAGAGAGGGAGGAGAGAGAGAGAGAGAGCTAATTAATTTCACGTATGCCACATGGCGGTCTTTGATATATTAGGTCCTATCATAATTCGGTGGACACTTTCATTTTTCAAAAAAATCTTTTACCTTTCATTCAATAATAATGTATATTTTTGTGTAATAATTATTAGTCCCCTTCGTTATCAATGACACGCTGCCAGACCAATGGAAGGTCATTGACCCCAGAAAATGTTCCATTTTCATTAAGGCTAGTAATTGCGGTGTTAATGGCGTAATCCAATTCTTGTTTGTTGTTAAATCGGTGACCAGACAACTGCCGCTTCAAATGGTCAAAGCAGTTGAAATCGCACGGGTTCATATCAGGTGAATATGGTGGATGAGGCAACTCAATCCTACTCATGTCTTCGATGAACTCCTGAACTGCGTAGGCTTTGTGGGGTCTAGCGTTGTCATGGAGCAGTACTGGTGTTCTAATGTTGCGATGTACCGCCCACCTTGGGATATATTCCTCCAAAAACGATTTATAGTAGGGGTGTGCGGGTACCCGATTGACTCGGGTACCCGATGTTCGGGTCGGGTCGGGTACCCGACGGGCTTCGTTTTTGCATTACCCGCCACTATCGGGTACCCGAAATTAGTTTTCGGGTATTCGTAAACGACTCACAGATCCGTATCTATTATTTAAATTTATTTTTATTTTTTATCTAGGTGGATCGATCGAATAATGGGAGAAAACGAAAACTTGAAGACGGCGATAAATCGAATAAATCATAATGCTGTAAAGATCTTTTTTCGTCTCACTTCTCTATTCTTTATTCTTTCATTCTTTGTCTTGTTTATGTTTCGTATTTCGCTTGCATACAATGTAAACACTTGGAGCTTGGGAGCAAACTGCCACAGCTACTTCTCTTCTTCTCGCGCTCACCACCGGGAGAGAGTTCTCTCCCGCGTCTTGTCTCCACGCGTCGCCGCACGACTCTTATAATCTTTGCTGTTCTCATGCACGTACTATTCGGCTTTTTCGATTTGTGTGCCAATCGTTAAGTTGCTGAGCAAGCGAGCACTCGTAAACGTCTCTTTATTGTTTCTTGTTTCACCTAATCTTAATAATTTAATAATGTCAGTCGCAAAATCTTCAGAATCGAGTGATAGTCGATTGATCGTTAGTGAAATTAAATCTGACTGTGACACTGAAGAAGAATCCGAAAAAAGTGGCGGTACAGAAGGTGGTAGCCACTCGGAGACTGTGAAAATATTGAAGGAAAAGAAAAGGAGTCCCGTATGGGATTTTTTCGTTGCGGTTGATTCGACAGGTGAGTTGAATTTGATCAACACAAAAAATTGTTCAGTCATTGTTATTATTACATTCATTCAACTAGCATCTTCTTTACAGTAATCCATGCTTTCGTGAAACTTCTGCGTAGGTATTGTAGGTGACTCTCGAAGTGTATTTTTTTATGAACTTCTAATTTTTCATTTTCAACCCTATTCTATAACACTTTATATTTGCAATTATAAGGAAATATAAGCGGTTACACCTGAATTATTATCAGAAAATTGCAGAGGACGACGATAGATTTACTTTTATAGTTCAGATATTTCTATATCCACGAGTTGCTCGATTGAGATTGGCAGCGAAACCGGAGATACCTTTGAAGCATATATTGGTTGGTTGATTTGATACATCGACGTATAGTTTTAATTTTTATTTTAATTTAACATAAAAATTAGAACTATGCGTCTCACTCGCAAGTAAAATTTAATTTGGAGATGTACGAGGCACACAATACGGATTCCGATTTGGCGATTTCGACGAGTGCGGTTATTGTGTGCTCGCGCACGCGCGCGTGTGTGTGTGTGTGTATTGTTGTGACGATTTCGGTTACTCAATAAAGTACGAGTATTCCCGTCCGATTACGGGTACTCGAAAAATTCGGGCTACCCGAAAAATTCGGGCTACCCGAAAAATTCGGGCTACCCGAAAAATTCGGGCTACCCGAAAAATTCGGGCTACCCGAAGAATTCGGGTACCCGATCCGAATCATAGTCTAATTACCCGACCCGACCCGACCCGACCAATTCTGCTACCCGCACACCCCTAATTTATAGCGCTCGGCCGTCATTGTGATATTTTCCTCGTAAGTCTTCCAAAACGCCACGCCGTGAACATCCATGCCTACTATCAGCGAGACCTTCCTCTCATGCAATTCTGGGCGTAGTATGGGCTCGGCTTGTGTGCCTGGTCTGACCCCTGGTCTGAAGGAGCGCGTTTGATGTCTTTGCAGGGGGGTGAAACATTCGACCCAACTTTCGTCCAGGCAAATAAATCTTCTTAGGTCATTGTCGCAATGACTAAGCCACAACAAGTTCGCACGTGCGATGTCAACTCGCTTCTCCTTCTGGGAAGGCGACAACGAATGGGGAACGTATTCACCGAGCTTCGACACCAGATATAAATCGTCTCTTAATATTCTTTCTACCGATGCGAAGGGTATGTTCAGTTCTGCGGAGATGTCATTAATGCTCACTCTACCGGAGCATCGCAACAAGTCCTGGATTCGTTCTTTCCTTTCTTGTCTGGAAGGCGATCTTGGTCGACCCGACTTCGGTGCGTCTCCAATATTTGTCCTTCCCTCCTTGAACGATTTCATTCAATTCGTCACTGCACTTTTCTTGAGCGCGTTCTTGCTTACTGCATTGTGCAGAAGATTTCCCGATAGACAAGCTGAATAATTCAGCAGAGCGCAAATTTTCAAAAATGCGCGTTGTTCTTGCACAGTTACAGACTTTTTCAATTCTTCCATTGTCGAAACGACGCGTAAACACAAATTGCGTATGTTTGATGAAATGTAAACGTCAACACTACATAACAGTAACATAACATCAAACTTATCACAAACAGGATGGCAAGTGTGAAAAAATAAAAGTGTCCACCGAATTATGATATGACCTAATATGTAATACAATATACGTAATATGATTATTATACTACATATGAGGGATTCTCCGTCAATTCAGCCACTTTTTTTTCGACCATCTCATATCTGCCCCATAATTGGTTATATCAAAGTACTACTAAAAGGCATTCTATGTGATTTCTTTCAGATTTTTTAATTCAACATTTTAGAAAATGCCGTTTTTTTTTCTAATGAATATATCTCGGAAACTAGAAGTTACCGGAAAAAAATGTCTGTACATAAAAGTTGTAGTTTTGTGTTAGCCTTCGAGCGGACAACTTGAAATAATTTTTACGTTCCGGTAACGCTGATTTTTTTTACCAAATAAGGGGGAAATAATTCTTTTATTCAAAAGCGGCCATTTTTTTTTGGCTGAAAAAATTACCGAGTCTTCCAGTATGTCTGACGATATCGCAAAAAAATCGCCAGAGTGGCACGGATCGAGGTTCTAGGGTAAAAAAAATTAAACCACACAAATTAATTTTTTTATACCGGAACCTCGCTCCGTGCCACTCTGGCGATTTTTTTGCGATATCGTCAGACATACTGGAAGACTCGGTAATTTTTTCAGCCAAAACAAAACGGCTGTTTGTGAATAAAAAAATAATTTCCTCACTTTTTGGTAAAAAATCAGCGTTACCGGAACGTAAAAATTATTTCAAGTCGTCCGCTCGAAAGCTCACACAAAACTACAACTTTTGTGTATAGACATTTTTGTTCAGTTACTTCTAGTTTCCGAGATATATTCGTTTGGAAAAAAACGGCATTTTCTAAAATGTTGAATTAAAAATCTGAAAAATTTCACATGGAATGCCTTTTTAGTAGTACTTTGATATAACCAATTATGGGGCAGATCTGAGATGGTAAAAAAAAGTGGCTGAATGGACGGAAAATCCCTCGTATATCGTAATAAATTGCAATATAATGTAATATATGATATGATATGTGATATATCATGTATGATATATTATATGATATATAATATATAATATATTATATATTATATGATATATGACATATAATATATGATATATTATATGATATATAATATATCATGTACGATATATTATATGATATATAATGTAATATGTAGTGTCATATAATGTGTAATACAATAATATATGATATATCATCGTTCGAGACAAAAAGTTTTGTTTACTTTTGCTAATCTCAATTGTCTCTTTGCCACTATCGCTCTCCGTCGAGGAGGAGACAATTACGACGTCCGAATCGAAGTCGCTGTCCTCGGAGAATGAGGTGGATTAATTAATTTCAGGTATATCACATGGCGGTCTTTGATATATATAATATAATATACATAATATGATTATTATATCACATGTATTATAATAAATTGCAATATAATGTAATATATGATATATTATATTATATATAATATATTATATTATATATAATATATTATATATTATATATGTGTGATATATAATGATATATAATATAATGTATAATACAATAATATAGAATATATCATAGTCCGAGGAAAAAACTTTAGTTTACTTTTTGCTAATCTCAACTGTCTCTTCGCTGCTATCGCTCTCCGCCGAGGAAGAGGCAATTACGACGTCCGAGTCCGATTCGCTGTCCTCCGAGGATGAGAGCCGCGTTTCATTTCTGTACTCCGTTGCGCTACGCTCCTCTTCTTGCGTTCTCTTCGCCGCTTCGATTTCCGGCGTCTTTTGAAGCTCGTTTTCGGTGCAGCATTTTGCTGAGTTTTCTTCCGAGGGGAAGCGTCTTTCTATATTTTCTTCTTCAGAGTGCGTGACTTCTTTGGTTTCGGCTTCGGCATTGTGTCGTTCTTCTTTTTCTTCCTCTCCGCTGCGTCTTTTTTCTTTTTCTTCCTCGTGAAGTCTACTTCCTTTGTTTTCTTCCTTGCCGATGTGTCTTTTTTCGTTTTCTTCTTCTCGGAGTCTATCTTCTTTGTTTTCTTCCTCGCCGCTGCGTCTTTCTTCGTTTTCTTCTTTACAGTGCGCAACTTTTTTGTTTTCTGCTTTACAGAGTTGAACTTCTTTGTTTTCCTCTTTGCGACTTTCTAGGTTAACTTCCTCGCCACGCCTAACTTCTTCCTTTCTTCCCTCCTTATCGGCTTCCTCGCCCTCCGAGTCGGACGAGTCGTAAGCTTCGGCGAGAAGCGCCAAGGAAGTCGTTCCGCCCTCGGCTCTGGCCGCGCTCTCCTTTTCCTCGTTCTTACCACCTGCTGATGGTATTTTTACGGCTTCCGCCGAGATTTCTTCGGTCTTGGACTCCGTCGCGTACTCGCGGCCCGGCGCTGTTTTTTCTTCGACGTCCATCGAGTTCTCGAGCCTTTCTTCGCCGCTCCGCGCAATCGTTTCCACGATCATTTCTTCCACGGCGATCTCCATCGTTTGCATTCAAATTCGTTCGATACTGTTTTTATCACTTCGGAAATGTCATTATTGCACGCGCTCGCGTGTTTTTAAACTCGTTCCAACGCACCGCTGACTGTAACTTGATTTGTCGGAAAATTCGACGACATAACCTACAAATTCGCTCGCTCTCGCGATGCAAATTGCGCTCGTTCGAATCGCTGGATCGCACACTCGTGAGACGCGTTTGCGAAAAAAAAAGTCGAAACTTTTCCACTAATTTCGAGATCGCGTTGATCAGGGGGGAAAACAATAATTACAGTGAGCGCGTTTGGGAGGAACGTGTTTGTTTTCGAGCGAAAATTCAACTCGAGGCAAATAAAAAATTACCGCGACTCCGCACGTGGTTTTGAGCCAGGAGACTAGAGAAAAGGAGTCGACACTCTCGCCTCAAACAGTTCTTCGAATCGGTCGCAGAGGTGTAGTGCTCAGTTCCGCCGCAGGCGTCGCTAGTGTTCTTGGGAACCGATAATATACCCGGGAAAAAAGTTCATGTCTGACTGGATATGTTCACATATGTTTCAGATATTGTTATATATGTTTCAGATATTGTCATACATGTATCAGATATATTTATATCTGACATTTTACAGTATCATATATGATTAGGTCTGATAATATTCCACATCACATATGCATATAGAAGATCATATCTGATCAAATACAGTATCTGGCCTGACCGTATATGAACTCATATCTGTTTATAACTGGCTAAGTACCAAGGCGAGTTGGTACCGTAAATTCGTATCTGAACACATAGTAGGCCAGTGGTCGTGTTCGTTGGGTCTCATCATTTTGATACGAACAAGTCGCATGCGCATAATGATGCGCAACGCGTACCTGCGCAATGAAGTGAGTCATTCGTTCTGCGCATGACTCGTTGCATTACGCAGTTGCGCGTTGCGCATCATTATGCGCATGCGCACTTGTTCGTATCAAACGGATGAGACGCAACGAACACGACCAGTGTCAGGGGGGTGCTCTAGTCTCCTTGGTCGTGTTCGTTGGGTTTCATCATTTTGATACGAACAAGTGCGCATGTGCATAATGATGCGCAATGCGCAACTGCGCAACGAAACGTGCGCATCATTATGCGCATGCGCAATCAAAATGATGAGACCCAACGAACACGACCCTTGGTTTTGAGGTTTCGGGAAAAACTGCGCATGCGCAATCCTCGACAACTTCAGGCGACTCGGAAGTAACGCTGTGAAGTCGCGGCCGAGTACTTTATTTTTGTTCGCAACAATTTACCGCTTATTCCGATATATTTGGAGTAAGAAATATATATATATTTTTAATAATATATTATACGCAGTAGGACGTATCGATATATGATTGATATAAAATTACAAACAATATTTATCAAATGTATTGTCAAATATTAAATTTGATATACTAGTGATATAATTAAATATATTTTCAATATTTATCGAAAGAATTTATTAAATATTCATGTATTAAGGGATATATCGTCCTTTTCAAATCTTACCGCGCAATTGCGCCTCGAATAAAACAACCATTTATTTGCAATTAACAATTAACAACGAAATTTCGCCTGCTCGAGCACGGCAATATCGTTTAGTTATTTTTTTATGTCTAAAATGAATGAACTCCGGTGAATCACTTGCACAAACGGGCGTAAAAATATATTTCATCTCTGCATATCTTGCTTCGTTGCTGTTTCGTTTCTTCTTACATTTACAACTCCCTACGACAATGCCGCGAGAATTCAAACGCTACTCAAATCGCGATTTCGGCCCAATCTCGTGCACACGACAAGAACGAGAGAAGGAAAACGTTTCGTTGCATGTTTGAGAGTCAAACTTAATTCGTCGCAACGCCGTGTAATATTTATGATCTTCGGAAGCGTTATGTTACAATAGATTATTAAAATTTGACGATTAAAGAAAGAGAGAGAGAGAGAGAGAGAGAGAGAGAGAGAGAGAGAGCGCTATAATTATTTTCAGGTATGCGACATGGCAGTCTTTGATATTCGTAGGCCGACCGGATAATATTATATTACATATATCGTAATAAATTGCAATATAATGTAATATATGATATGTAATATACAATATATAATACAATAACATATAATTTATCAAATCGGCTATATGATAAGGTTCATTAAATATTACACTACAATTATAATTACATGGCACCAGGCGCGGCATAGTTTTTAAGTCAATATTAATAATATCAAACATTATTACAATACCATATATTACGTTGTATAATAATATAGTGTTACACACACACACGCACGCGCGCGCGCACAAACACACACAACTATATTATTATTATTATTATTATTATATTATGTAATATAATAGTAAAAATCTCCAGTGTAAACACCCTAAAGGGGGATACCCAGGATATTAAAAACTGAACTATAATAATATGGTGTTATATATTTGCACACACACACACACCAATATTATATAATAATATAGTGTTACACGCAATATATATATATATATATATATATTGCGTGTGTACATATATACAGTATATGAGGTATTCCACGTGATCCGGTGGACTTTTCCCATGACCCCCGCCAATTCGATTAATTTTTTTTATCTGATTCCATCGATTCTAAAAGACACCCTGAAATTATTTACATTTTTCGAAACAAACCTCAGTAAAAAAAAATTCTCCAATAAAGAAAAAGATTTACAAATCTGAAAAAATTCCCAAAAATGCGTGTTTATATGTAAAAATTTTCTAGCTATCACCCGCAGTGGTAGTATGATTTTTTCTGTGCTTTCTAAGCGATTAACGTTTAAAAAAATCCGGAAAAATTAAAGAACCGCTTACTTCGGGTGAATACTTAAATATTTTGATACCCACATTGAATGTTTTTGACCATTTTTGAATAGCCAAATCACAATCATGGACATTGAACGGTTAAGTCAATTTTTCGGATTTTTTTTAACGTTAATCGCTCAGGAAGCAAAGAAAAATTATACTGCCACTGCGGGTGATAGCTTGAAAATTGTCACGTATAATCACGCATTTTTCGGAATTTTTTCAGATTTTTATATCGGGGTTTTTTTTTCTGAGAATTTTTTTTTTACTAAGGGTTGTTACGAAAAATGTAAAAAAATGCAGGATGTCTTTGAGAGTCAATGGAATCAGACTAAAAAACCAAATCACAATTATGGACCTTGAACAGTTGACAGCCAATTTTTCGGATTTTTTAAAACTTTAATGGCTCAGGAAGCACAGAAAAAATCATACTTCCACTGCGGGTCATAGCTTGAAAATTGTCACGTATAATTACGCATTTTTCGGAATTTTTTCCGATTTTTAAATCGGGGGGTTTTTTTCTGAGAATTTTTTTTTACTAAGGGTTATTACGAAAAATGTAAAAAAATGCAGGGTGTCTTTTAGAGTCAACCGTATATACGACACTACATTGTCATATAATGTAAGATATGGTATCGTAATGATGTTATTATTATTACCGACTTGAAGACGATGTCGTTTCTGATATGTGATTATAGATGGAGCTTAATATTTAATGTACTTGTCATAAAGCCAATTTTATATATATATATATATATATATATATATAAACTCCAATAAAAGTTCAAGGCCACTCGTGCACAATTCGAATCGCGGGCCTTTCGACGCTCGCGAAGCAACCTACACTTCCAACGCAACGGCATGACGATTTTGTCGCCGTCGAAAAAAACGTTTCGTTCTCGAAAAAGGATCATTCGTCCACGGCGATCTTTCGCGAAGTGACAATCGGCCGGAATTGACCATTTATCGAGAGAAAAGAAAACGAGCAAAAAAATAATCCGTCGTAACTTTTCCGATCATATACCATGAATAAAACACAATTCTGACGGAATTTCGAACAATTTTTTTACGCCGCAGCAAGTACGCGCAGCAGTTGCGACAATTTTTCTTTTTCCCGCATTACGTACGAAGTAATGATCGACGAATAAATCGCGTGGATACGGAAAATAAACGGAGACAATAAATTATGAGATATGATGAATTGAGACTATATAAAAAAAAAAAATATTCCTCTCTGTTATTAATATTAATCTCTCTCCAATACTGCGACTATCGTTCTTATGATTCTCTTGCCGTTCACGTGGCTCAGCAAATTCAACAGCGGATCTTGCATCTTTTGCTCCAGTATCTTCACGAGCTCGATTTGCATGCGCTGCAACAGCTGAGCGACCTGCGAACAGAAATTCAATTATTCTTACCGCTAGTGGAGGTTAAAGTTAGCGAAAAATTCTTCGCGTTTTTTTTTTCGAGCGAAAAATTGGCAATGATCGTGAAAATGACAAAAATTCTCGACATTTTGGAAAGTGTTCCAAAGAAAGATTCAGTAGGAGAAAAATCCTTAGTTTGCGATTAAAAAGTCTAGTGATTCGAATTTCTAGAGGATCGAAAAAAAAACGCGACTTTCCGTAGCTCCGAAACATTCTGCAGGGTCGTAAAAAAGTGCAATTCGTCGGACAGCGAAAAGTTACTATTTTATCTGATGAATTTACAGCCCCGAATTCAAAATGACCTTTCAATGACTTCAATGAAGTTTGGCGATTATAATTTTTACCCTAGGATCGACATTTATAGAGTTAGACTGCTAAAAGGGGTAAAAAGGAATATTATGAAAAGATGATAGGCGACAATAAGAAGGACCCGACAAAAATGTGGAAAACATTAAAAGAATTAATTAAAGGAGGACCAATGGGTACACGGGAAGTAGAAAACATAGACTTTGAGATATTGGATGACACGATGGGAGGTAATATAGCTGATAAATTTAATGTGTTTTATGTACAAAGTATAAACAATATAGTTAATTCAATACAGCGGAATACGTCTGGGAGCCCAAACAGAAGAAGGATTCTAACGGGCGTTGGGATGGATGAGGAAAGAATAATGGGAAAATTTGATGTTGTTAAAATAAAGGACCTAGAGAAGATTGTGATGGAACTCCCAAAAAAGAAGGCAACAGAAGAAGGAATATCAAGTGATGTATTAAAAATGGCGTTTAGTGCAATAAAAGAGGAATATGTAGAAATAATAAATGGTTCGCTAAGGGAGGGACGTTGCCCGGACAGCTGGAAAACTTCCACGATTATACCGATTCCAAAGATGAACAAGGCCGAGAAAGCCAGTCAGTACAGGCCAATTAATATGTTGCCACTGTACGAAAAAGTGCTCGAATTAGTAGTGAAAAATCAAATTGAAAAACATTTAGAAGCCAATGACATTATAACGGAGCATCAGTCGGGATTTAGAAAGCAATATTCGTGTAAAACGGCGATTCAAACTATTGTAGACGAATGGAAAATGGACATTAGTGAAGGAAAATTGGTAGGAGTAATCTTCATGGATCTAAGACGAGCTCTTGAGACCATAGACAGGGAAATATTATTAGACAAGTTATACCAATATGGGATTAGAGAAAAGGTATTAGATTGGTTCCGAACATACTTAAGAAATAGAACACAACAAGTTCGATTTAATAATGAATGGTCTGAAATTATTTCCAATGAACATGGGATACCGCAGGGGTCAGTACTAGGGCCGTTGCTATTTATTATATATATAAATGATATAGTTAATTTGTGTACAGAGGAATGTGCAATAAAAATGTTTGCTGACGATACAGTCATATATGTAACTGGCAAAAGCAGCGCGGAAGTGGAGAGAAAGATGAATATGTTATTAAATATAGTGGAAAAGTGGATGGATAGAAATAAATTAAAAATGAATGTAGAGAAAACAAAATATATGATTGTCAGCAGTATAAGAAAAAGTGCGAGTGAGAATATTGTACTCAAGTGTTTGGATGGAACGGAACTAGAGAGAGTGGGGACGATAAAATATTTGTGTATAATTATTGATGACAAGCTACGATTTAAAGAACACTGTGAGTATATGTTAAAGAAAATTGGTAAAAAAAACGAGTTTCCTAAATAGAGTAGGGCATTACGTATCTGCCTATACGAGATGTGTCATATATAAAGCAATTATCGCCCCTCACTTTGAATATTGTGCAACGCTGTTAGTGGGTATGGGAGAAACAGAGGTGAATAAACTGCAGATCGCGCAAAACAGAGCGATGAGAGTCATATTGCAATGCAACCGATACACGAAGGTCGAAGATATGCTGAATGCGATGCAATTTATGTCTCTAAGGCAAAGATTGTACTACAATGTATGTATATTTATATTTAAAGCAGTAAAAAATCTACTGCCCAAAGAACTGAAAAGACGGTTACAAATAGTGAGAACGAGGACTGGTAGGGAGACACGACAAGCGGAAATATAGTAATACAATTTCGGAGAACGCGAAGCGCACAAAGGAGTATGTACTATGACGGAGTGAAAATGTATAATGCATTGCCAGCTGATCTAAAAGGCTGCGAAAAAGTCGAGCAGTTTAAACGAATGTTAAAAGAATATGTTGTGTCAACAGTAAAATGAGATGTACTTAGATTTTAAGGAAATATGTAACAATATGTACAATAAATAGCTGAGAAAGCTAATAAACATCAATCAATCAATCAATCAATCAATCAATCAATCAATCAATCTCTCTCTCTCTCTCTCTCTCTCTCTCTCTCTCTCTCTCTCCTCTCTCTCTCTCTCTCTCTCTCTCTCTCTCTCTCTCTCTCTCTCTCTCTCGTCTCTCTCTCTCTCTCTCTCTCTCTCTCTCTCTCTCTCTCTCTCTCTCTCTCTCTCTCTCTCTCTCTCTCTCTCTCTCTCATCTCTCTCT